>KZ505645.1:824138-983019 GCA_002844005.1 Limosa lapponica baueri | reverse complement strand
CTGGTTTTATCACTATTACCTTCAATCTGTGATTTCTTTGCAGGAATCTTTTTAAGCCACTTGTACACTTTGCAGTTTAGTAAAAACTAGATAACATAATCCATAAATTCACTTAACTGGGCACATGTAAACTCTAATGCATCGCAATACGCTGAAAATGAATGAATGAGTGAGGACGCCACTGTCAACTCCTCCACGTTGTGGAGTACCCACTCTTCCCTCAGGGCACCTCATGAACCCCGCAGGACCATCTGACACATGGATTGACTAAATGCACCAGCGCCAATCTGTATATTAAATATTAGTAAGCTTAATTTCTTCCTTATTTTTTTAGATAAAAATAAATATAAATGGAAGTTCAACTATTTTCTTTCTGCACCCCAACAGATCATCTTGCACACCTCCTAGGGCGCAGATGCTCCCATTTGGAGATCACTGCTCTATGGGACCCTTAGCCCTCCTGGCAGTCAGCTGGGCACAGTTTGCCAGCATCTATCTGGATTGCAGCATGGATTGAAGGCAATCTGTGCCCACCTGCAAAAAGGCACACACTTCAAGACTTATGCTTATAAGAAAAACATATGCTTGAAGTACCTAGAGTCCTTACACACTCCTCTCCCAAGACTAGAGATAGCCAAATCTATCCAGTTTTTCCACTAAAAGCAACACCAAGAAAAAACTCAAAATTTAGAGGAAAACCGTAAGATTGATTTGCAATTTGGAAATAGACTGTACAGTAAGAAAGTAAATGAGCTAGCTCTAAGATGGATTAAGACAGAACTGAATCATGATGATATAGTCTGTACATGATAAATTACCTACTTATGGAGATTTTCTAACTCCAATCTCTTTAGCAGACAAAAATACATAAAATATAGTGACTGGAAGTTAAAGATTAAATAAGACACATTTTTTTTAATGTGTATCACTAGCCCTTAGGACAGTGACAAAGATTATAGCAAATTCCCAGCCTTCTGGTGTCCTTGAGCATGAATACATGGTAAACAACAGGATTATACATATATTAATTAGATTCTGTAGCATTATTCTTTAGAAAACCAAGAAAATATCTGGGTTTTGACAATGGAACAATGATTTTATGCTAGAGATACAATCAAGCTTTCATATTTTGAACTTCTTACTGGCATCCACTCTAACCCCCACTGCAAAAGATACTCTTCATTTATTTGTACCTCAGTCAATGTCTGTGTTGACAAAATGAGAATAAATACCTGTAGATTACAAATATATCAAGTTCTTATAAACTATTTAAGATCTATGGATGCAAACCACTGATGACTGCCATTTCACTGGCAGGAACCTGAGCACAAAGCAGTAATATGATGTACTGGGTCTGGCTGGAATGGAGTTATTAAGACATCTTCCTTATTCTTTGCCTGTGTTTCCTGTTGAGCTTGCATCCATCCACCACAGCAGATCAGCCACGTAAATTCTCCCACTGTCTCTTGGTTATTCCAGTGATGGAGTCTGGTGACTGCATGTGCAGCTAGTTCCTCCTGCTTGTTTCCCAGGCTGCATGCACTTGTTCCTGAAGTCTCTCCTGTTCCCATCAACCTACACTCTGTGGTTTTCATCCCTGCCTATCATTATTTCACTCAAACATGGGTCATAATCTCCCTCCCCTGTGGTTCCTAGTTTTAGTTAGCAAATGGGAAGCAGTAGGAATCTGGACAATATCATCCATTTTTTCTATTGAGACACCTCAGTTTAGGGTAAAAGGTGCCCATGGATTATAAAGGAAACCTTAGGCTAGACACCACTGCTTAGGTGGCTAACATTACACAAAATGAATCTCAAACACAGAGCAATTCCTGTGGTGCGTTCTGGCCTTGAGAAGTGAGTTATGCTGGCATGTTCTCAGCTCATCATTAAAGCTGAAGCTTTACATGAGTCTAAGACCCTTAATATAGTGAATATTTAAGATGACCAGGTTTGAATCTAGTCATCTTTATAAGAAAGATGGAAAAAGGTCTGTTTTACTAAGCCTATTGAGAATCAATCTTTATCTAGTTTTGTAGTTAAAAATTTGCCTAAGGCAAATTGGTCACCAGTATACAGGAATTCTGCCTGGGAAAGAAAGGCACAATCAGAGGTAAATTTAAGAAATTGATGGTAAGTATTTTATATGGAAAAAAATAAACAAACAAGTTATGCAAAGCATTTTAAGGATACAAAGTTGAAGCTAACAAGGCAGTTGGGGGAGCGGGGTGGGGTGTCTTTAGTTTTGTATTTGCAGAGCTGCAAAAAGGAAAAGTAATTCCAAGAGAAAAGAAAAGCTCCAGGTGAAAGGGTGTTGACAAGTTCTTACTCTTTGCCTTTGACAAGCATCTGTCCTAAAGTGCCTAATATTCATATAAACAAAAGGATCCATGAAACCATGAGTGATGGAATCCATCACAGAAACCTTCATAGCAGATACCATGGATTTTCATTTCAGCAAGCTGGACAAGCGAAGCAAAGCTGGTCTGAGGGCAGACCTCAGGACCCATTGCAGAAGGCTGACAAGGGTAACACGGAACACTTGTCTGTTCCACCAGCGCAAGAGCAAACACTTTTGCAATCATTAGACCTGACAGAAGCAAAAAATGAGATTTCTACTAGGCTGTAGGCAAATTAGTTTGCTAGTACATCAGGACATCATACAAGCTGAAATTAAACAAATAAAGCTAAAGTGAGGAAAACGACTGGAAAGCAAAGGAAGAGCTGAGGGCTACACAGTAAACTGCAGTGTATCATAATCAAAAGATAATTCATATATTTCCTTCTTCTCGTTCTTCAGGGCAAATCATTTCAATGTGATGCAGACAGCCCTACAACCTCCGGTACTACAAGGAGTATAATTTTTCAGTATAGCCAAAGAAATATATCAGAGCTGGGAACTTCGCAAGCGACACACTGCATGAGCATGGCAATTTGGATCACTGCTAGCCTAGGGGTGTCTGACACCTTATGAATTCTTACTGTGATTGTCAGGACTCAATACCAAACCCTATAGTAAAAGTATAGATTTATATAATTTGTTCTAAGCATTTTCCTCCCTTGTATCTTCCTACTAGTGATATTAACGCTGATATGAATTGCTGGTTTACAGTCTTACAAACGAGAAGATGTCTTGAAAAGACATGTGGACAACTTCTTGATGAAGCTAGGCAATGATGAAAATGGCTTGGAGGAAATGAAAGGATACACTTTTCATTGATAAAAGTACTGCAACTGGATTCTGCAACCCCATTCTATTTACAATTAGTGTCTCATAGAGAATCACTGTAGATAGATGAAGGATACTGTACCTCTACCTGAAGGATACCATACCTCTACTACGTGTGACCTCAACAGACAGTAGGATCAGAGATGGGAAGTTTTCAAGCTGGAGGCATGACAAGATTCAGAGAAGTTCAGCACAAGGCAAAGGGGGGAAACTGGGCCAAGTGAGGTCTGGGGAAAACATTCCTACTTCCTTCTCAGTGATGGCAAGCAAGCCTTACTGTGCCCTGTGCTTGAAGGCAAGAGGAACTGTGGGGGAGTATGGTTCTAAATTGAATTGGAGGCTTGTTTTTTTTTTATTAGGAAAGGTAACTGCATCTTAGGGTATGCAAATGGGATGGCCTAACAGCTTGCCCCAGTCCTTGTTCTGTCCAGCAAGTTGCATTTGATCACAGAATATTATTAAGGGAGCTTTGGCCTGCCCATTAGGACCTACTAGTGCCATATATCGTCTTGTCACTCATGGTGCTGTTTTAGTTTCTCGTAACAACCTCTATTTATATTGGGGACGCAAAACATGTCAGAACAAATCTGAGTATGTCCATATGCTGCAAAAAAAGGCACAGTAAAGATGCTCCTGCTCATGCCACATTACCAACTGTGCATATCTATGGAATGACTAGAACAGTCTCTGCATGAGAAAGACCAACATCTGCTCATTTCTCATCATCCAAACAACTGTCAGATCAATGGCCATATACAGGCTGAACCTTAAAAAACTTTTGTAAGTGAAACGTTCTCTACGACACTACCTAATTCTGTTCTGTAATCCTCCTCCTTTAGTACATGTGTAATTTGCAGAATGAAGTACAGGAATTCACCACCCACCTTCCTCCCCAAGAGCAGTGCAGAGCAAATATAAGCATTTCTTGTTATGCATCTGTTTAAGAGTATCTGGACACACTGCTTGTTTTCCACCTACACCGTACCCTTCTGGAATGGGCTGCGCTCCCATTTACTACAGTAACGAAAGTACTTGGAGTTACTGTCAGAAAAGGATGCAGATGTCTGCCATTCTGCTGATTAGGTCTCCATCCTGGCAGTGGGCTGATCTGAGTTTGAATTCCTTTCAGAGAATTCAAAGAGAAGGGGATAGAACAGAGGAGAAGCTAAGGCAAAAATACCATCATCTGCAGAAGCAGCTTTCTGAGAGAAAGGACTGACCTCCATTCAGCCTTTGAAGTATGGATGGTAGCACGCTGCGGTCCAGAAAATGATTCAGGGATGTGAATCCTGCATGTACAGAAGCACATCTCTATAGCCCCAGAGGAAGGCTTTAACTCCCTGGGAAGTGGCAGGATTTATAATACACAGAAGTCTTAGGGCTGACTCTTTGCTACCTTTGCTAGTTCCTTGATCTGTGTGCCGTCATCTCTGAATCTGATTTTGGGAATGCATCCAAAAATTATTTATACACTACTCCATCAATTGAGGAAGGAGGAAAACCAACTAAACTCCACAGTTCTTGGAGCTAGGGACGAGGAGCCTGAATACTCTCACAGACCTAGCCTTATAAGCCTCCTTAAAGCTTTCTCTAGTGTCAAAGAAATTGCAAAGTGCTTGGAGATGAAGCCCAGACAGTCACTGCAACAACATTTTTAGTTAATTTAACTCCTGTTTAACATATATACAATTTAGCTTTTAATGTTTACAGAAAGGGTTGTCTCAAGTTCTTTTTAACTCTATTGACTGCAGAAAAAGTTTAGAGATGAGTGTGCTAGAGGCACACATGCATTCATTCAGTCAGGGAATACTAATACAATGTCCAAGCAGCTTGTCTGATCTGGACTGAAAAAAAGAGGCATTTGGCATAAAATTGTTCATAATGAACTTATAACATCTTCAGGTATCTCTTCAATATCATAAAAGTATGCTTATTATCATAACATTTTCAATAGTTATCAGTTTGATTACTTCTGTATTTTCTAACAAAAAGAAAAAAAAATATTTTTATTTAATAAGTTCTCCACAAAATGATGGAACACGGATTAAACAAACTGCAAATTGTCCCTTACAGAAGGGGTTCATGGTTACAATTTTGTTTGATTAGATCTAGAAGAACAGGTAAAGCAGATTCTTGTTAAGAACGGAGTGTGTCTAAAATCCAGAAAAACTTATTACTGAAAGGGACAACCAAACAGTTGACACATAGATTAAAAAAATCCACACATGGGAAGTCTCTTCATATGCTGTAGGCTGTAAAACACTTTCCTGAACCAAAACTTGAATCTGTAATAAAATATGAAAAGCTATAGCTATAACGTTCCAAAGGCAGAGAATTTAAAAGTGAGAGAATTTGAAGGCACCACCAATGTCTTAGTGTCCTGGAAGAGCTGCGATCTGTTAAATTAAAATTCTAGAAATCCTAGGGAGCTTACCACATGCGAAGCCTACCATGTATGAAGTTCTACACTTCATTTCCTGATTCCTCTTAACGAGATTATACAGACCATCCTTTATGATGATCTATTTCTTCTTGTTATTGGAATTTCTTTATTCCCTGTGTCATCTACAACTATCACAGGTTTATGCTTTGTTCTGCCCAAAGTAATGAATTAATACACTGAAAATAATTGGTGCCAGAGGTAGTCCTTAAAAGAAAATAAATAAAAATCACTGTCAACTTCTCTATCCTGAGAAGTATCCTTACAATACTATTTGCTGCAGCCTTCCCTTTGGCTGTGCTCCTGAACTGCCTCAGAACTCCCTGCACCCATTTCTATTCCACCCAGCTCCTGCAGGGTGCTGTACCAGCCAACTTAGATTTCAGCTAAGCATTAAAATCCACTATTGTAGTTCTAAGAAACCAATTATCTTACCATCTCTGACATAATCTTCCTTTGATAAAACTATGTTATCTCTCCTGCCCTCTGCCTCCTTGTTTATTCTTTCCTTCTAGACTTTGCTATTCCTGCATCCCATGCAGACTCAGCAGTGTGCAGCAGTCTCTGGGCTCTGTTTTGGGACCCTCTGGGGACAAGGTTCAGGATCATGAGGGAACTCCTGAGAACCCTCTGAGAAAATTGAGGGTGTCTGCTGCTGTCAGACAAGGCTGAGATAAGAGGACCCATGAGGGTATGGGCCTGAGGAAGCTCTAGCAACTTCTAATGAGCATAATAAGATGCCCTTGACCCAAGGTACCTTTATTGCAGCTACCCCCTAATTAGGGAGGGCCAAGCACCCTTTCAGCTGATGCTTGAGATGAGCACAGGAGGTTCCCTCTGAACACCAGGAAACACTTTTTTACTGTAAAGGTTACTGAGCACCAGCACAGGTTGCTCAGGGAGGCTGTGGAGTCTCCATCTGTGGAGGTACTAGAAAGCTGTCTGGACACAGTACTGGGCAACCAGCTTTAGGTGCCCCTGCTTAAGTAAGGGGTTTGGACAAGATGACCTTCAGAGGTCCCTTCCAACTCTAACCATTCTGGAATTCTGTGAACTCTTAAAACACTACAAACATGTCCTGCATATAGTTAACTCAAACTTTACTCAACCTCAAAAATTGGATATCTTCAGATACAGCTAACTCAAAGTTGAAGTCATACCTTGTGCTTTCGAGTAACAGTTTAGGTTTGAGAATGCTCCCATAATCTGTATGTATGTCTAAGCTGCCTTGGAAGATAACTAACTTTCTGGGATTTGGAATTAGACTTGTGATGTCAATTTGAAGGTGGTTTTGGTGCAAGACCTAAGGCACAAGATTTGGAAAGAGGAAATGTATGTTTGATGCATCCTGCATTTCTACAGATCAGTATCTCAAACTATTCTTTCAATCTGCAAGAAGGTTGATTTTTGTCAGCCACAATTTGGAACCATTTTCCAAGCTATGAAAGCATTTAGAAAGTAGATTTCATGTACACCGTTAGCACTAGGCTAACGGTGTACACGAAAATTCTGAGCAAACAAGGTCAGAATGAGCCAGTGGCAAATAAAAATTGTTAAGAAAAGGGTTACTAATGAGAACTTTACCTCATTTACCAGGTTAACTCTCTCATAGTTGCTTTCTCACTCAGATAAAAGATACTTTGTTTATATTCTGACACTTGGCACCTACAAATGATCCCCTACTCTGTAGCTCTCCTACAAAGACAGACACACCTAGGGTAAAGTTCTATCTCCCTGCTTTCTTTGCATTTCCTGTATCATAAGCCTATGACTTTCCTGTAATCTCATGGCCTTTTAATATTTACCAGGACCCAGAAGAACCATGCTAAAGCTAGTACTTCAGTAGTGTTCAAAACCTCTAGGAGTCCTGCTTAACTTTAACAACTTCTCCCTTGTTTATTTCCATTTTATTGTCACCATTTTTTCAAAGAACAAAGGAAACACCTTCCTAGCAAGCAGAAATGCCTAGATCTGCTCCATGCCCTGCTCCATCTTGGAGGTGAGCAAACTTCTCAAAAAAAAAAAAAATAAAAAATAAAATATCTTCACTCTGCACTTTGAGTGATGCCCAGTAAGTCTCCATGAAAGTTAAATTCCCGCTTTTCCAAAGGACATGAGAACTGCAGGGAAAGTTGTAACCAACACAGAGCCTGAGTCTCCCTACAAATGGAAGATTAGCTTTGGACAGATGAGCTGATTCATGATGCTGTGGAGTGACTGCTAAGATCAGGTGCAACAGAGAAGGCAGAAACTTGAGGAGCAGTGGCTGGGGAGAGGACTTCCCCTTTCATCAGCAGCCTGCAGTTAAAGGGGAGTAAATAAAACATGAAACTGCACTGGAAGCCAAACTATGTGCAGATCAATCTGCCTGCTCCAGACAAATGAACAAAGACTGGTCAGATGTTAACAGCTTACATTCTTATCTTACTGGGAGACTGCCTGCCTGAGCCATATGTTACAGAGTGGTCCACATCAACCAGTTCACTCAAGATCCCTAGTGCAACACTGTAGCACAGATAATCAGAGGACAAATGGTATTCTGTTAATGACAGGGCAGATACATGTTTTGGGGATGACTGAGAGTATGCCAAAAAAAGTCTTAGAAGAGTAGTGCTAATCCTCGTCTTGGACCCTTTCTTCCTTTTCTGTAGAATAACTCAATAACATGAAAAGGCAGCAGAATTGTGACTGACTACATATGTTATCCTACATTTCTAAATTTGAAGTCCAGGAGCGGTGACAGTGATGTCTTTTCTTAAACCTTTTTCTTAGGGAAAAGGTATCTCTCGCCCTGCAAAGGTTCCTCTCTCCTCCCAGGGCACAAGAGGTTCTTCAATCTGCTGAAACTCAATCCTGAATCATCACAAAACTATGTAAAAGCAAGAATGAAGACACAGAAAAGATGCTATAAATTTAGGCTGGACACAACCAAAACAATACAGAAAGAACGACAGTTCTTAGGAAAAGATTCCTTTTTTTCAAAAAAAAAAAAAAAAAATCTTAGCAAATAAATGTATCCAGGAGCAGACAACAGCACTGAACAAAACACACAAGAGCACTTAAATATTACTCTCATATCCTGATCTAATTCTAGCATTAATCATTCATAATGAAAGTGATAGGAGACGGACATATCTGCAAACAAAGTTAAGTAATGGCCCCAGTCCCGCACACGGTAACTTCAAGCAGTTTAACAGCTGCTTTATCTTCTTGACTCCAGCGCTTGCACGTTGGGGAATGGATTCTGTTAAATTCGCATGCTCTTCCGGGAAGGTTCATTGTTCCAAAAGACATTCCATTATTTTTCCAGGATTTTATTTTAACCTCTTAGCAATCAAGGCCCTGAATTCTGATAAATTGTTTCAGAAACTGTTATTTCGGTGAAGTGAGCTTATTCTCTTTTGCTTGGACAATATAACATTTTCCTGCTACTCATCTATATCATGTGCACAACTGTGCCCACTTTTAAATTTTATCACTGCACCATTGATTTTAATTTGAAAATATCGTGCAATTGCCTGATGAATAGAAGATAATTAGATACCAAATCAAAACTATTGTGTATGGGGAATGCTTTCAAGTTAAATCACTGTTTAGAATCATATTTCATCCTTGTATTATCACTTTCTAAAAAACAAGCACCAAAGCATAGCAAAACCCAAACCAGAACTTGGACAATGCTGTGGTATAAGCAATAAAATTTCAATGTGCAATGCTAACATCTGTTACAACAAGCATTGATTTGGAACATTTTTTCAATATAATCTAAATGGGAATTTTTTTTCTTTTGAGTATGCATTAGTCTCGGTTTCTGATAAAGTAATGATTTTTATATCAGATCCATTGGGAAACTGTTAAGTATATGGAGTTTCTCAGCCACAAGGTATTAGAGGCAGAGAGGGCACTGATCATCCCACTCCATCTTGTGTTGCAAATGTCAACTTATCACACATGCAGCATATAAGGTTTATACGTGAAGGAAAAAATTTGTAAGTTTGATTTGGTTTTGTTCAAGACATCTGAAGTTTGACAATATTCAGTTCATAGGAACCCTGGGGCCCCTTTGGGTGTTAGTGGAGTGTAAATCTGCAGTGCAAGATGACATAACCATATAATACTGCTTCATAGTTCTAATTCTCTACCAGATTATGTTCTAGCTCCTTTCTTTTTTTGTTTTCGGAAGCTAAAAAAATTTAAGAAATTTCTTTGGAAACAGAAGAAAAGGTGAAAAATATTGGATAAAATACTACTGCCATAAGAAAAAAAAAGGTTTCCTAGTACGGATGATATTTGCACTAGAGGCCAAAAAGACACTTATGCATGCCCTCCAGAAAATTCCAGCAAGTTACCACCTGTATTTCATATGCCTAAATATTTTCCTTTCAGATACTGAAATTTCTTACTGAAATATCTTGTTTTCTTCCATTTTAAATTAATGCATTTCTTCTTCCCCTTAAATCACTCATAAACAGCAGTGAAGATACAGTTTTCCATTTATATGAATAGTATCATGTGATATTATAAGAAGTCACTTTCAGAGACTGCCTTTCTCTGAAGATCTTAATGTATTAACTTGAATTACAGCAAAGCATAATTGTAAGATAGAACAGGGGAATTCATTCTTCTTCGCAAGCTCAAGAGAACTTGAAGTCAATTGTTCCTAAGATTTTGCTGTAGAAATCGGGCAAGAACTGGGAATAGGGTAATATGAAAGAAGATCTCAGGCACGTTGCTAATTCTGCTTTGCAGGACAACGTAGAAAAACCACAAAGAGGACAGGATCTCCGCATTTCTCTTTATTGAACTCGCTGGAACTGCCTTTAGGAAAAGAGAACTGGGGCTTTCTGAGTTCAGGAACCTAAAATACGAAAAAGCAGAGCAAAAAAACAAAACCTCATTTCTTCATAATATATAAGGTTGGATTAAATACAGACTTTGTTTCCCTAGCATTTTTACATCAGTAGTTCACAGCTTTCAAGGTATACATCCAAGCTTGGTGAAAATTTGCTTTGGTTTTCTTTTAAACCAGTGAAAGACAAATAAAAAAACTCTTTGTTTGATGCAGTATATATTTCAACAAATGCTTAAAGAATATTTAAGGCCATATCAATGCCTCTCAAGCATCCTCCAAACACAGGATTAATAGACTATGTCAAAAAATGTCCAATAACAGTGAAAAAAATGACAAGTTTTGCCTCAAAAACTTCACATTAATATTCCAAAGAAGGCCTAACAACTTATTTTATTTCCAGTCGGGTTTATAAATATTATTGAATATTGGTCAGAAGTTATCTGTTGGTTTTGTCCTGACTATAGCAACCTATGTTAGAAGATTGCTCCATCCCCAAAAGCAGCTGAGCACATGGAGAAATTCCTGAGTGCAACCAGGAATGGAAAGACATAGCAGACAGATATCTTTTCATCTCCTTTAGGGACAAAAAGATGAACCAGTAAAAGAAATCTGAAATACTTTGTGTAAAGAATGAAATGACGCAGAATACAAAAAGATGGATTCAATACCGGAGGAAGACATAGCACCTTGAAAAAATAAGAAACATCAGGAAGAGATAGTTTGAAAGAGTTCTACAGTTAAACAATTATATTTTGTATTGGGTTTGCATGGTAAGGTTTTAGTAGCGGGGAGGCTACAAAGGGTGGCTACTGTGAGAAGCTGCTAGAAGCTTCCCCTATGTCCAACAGAGCCAACGCCAATTGGCTCCAAGATGGACCCTTTGCTGGCCAAGGCTGAGCCCATCAGTGATGATGGTAGCACCTCTGGGATAACATAGTTAAGAAGGGGGGAAAAAACCTGTGCAACAGCAACCAGAGAGAGGAGTGAGAATATGTGAAAGCAACAATTCTGCAGACACCAAAGTCAGTAAAGGCGGAGGAGGAGAAGGTGCTCCAGGCACCAGAGCAGAGATTCCCCTGCAGTCCATGCTGAAGAACACAGCGAGGCAGGCTGTCCCCCTGTAGCCTGTGGAGGTCCACAGTGGAGCAGATATCCACCTGCAGCCTGTGGAGGATCCCACGCAAGAGCAGGTGGATGCACCCGAAGGAGGCTGTGACCCCATGGGAAGCTCATGCTGGAGCAGGCTCCTGGCAGGACATGTGGCCCCATGGAGACAGAGGAGCCCACAATGGAGCAGGTTTGCTGGCAGGACTTGTGAACCTGTGGAAAGGACCCATGGTGGAGCAGTCTGCTCCTGAAGGACTGCACCTTGTGGAAGGGACACACACTGGAGCAGTTCATGAAGAACTCCAGCCCATGGCAAGGACTCACAGTGGAGAAGTTCATGGAGGACTGTCTCCTATGGGAGGAACACCACACTGAAGCAGGGGAAGAGTGTGAGGGATCCTCCCCCTGAGGAGGAGGGATCAGCAGAGACAACATGTGATGAACAGACTGCAACCCTCATTTGCCATCCCACTGCACCACTCAGGGGGAGGAGGGAGAGAAATCAGGAGTTGAGCCAGAGAAGAAGGGAAGGGTAAGGGGAAAGTGTTTTAAGATTTAGTTTTATTTCTCATTATCCCACTCTGATTTGATTGGCTGTAAATTAAATTATTTTCCCCGAATCAAGTCTGTTTTGCCTGTGATGGTAATTGCTAAGTGATCTCCCTGTCATTATCCCGACCCACAAGCCTTTTGTTATATTTTCTCTCCCCTGTTCAGCTGAGAAGGGGAGTGATAGAGTGGCTTTGGAGGGTAGCTGGCATCCAGCCAGGGTCAGCCCACCACACGTTTATAACGTCTCAGTTTTCCTGCTCTCATTCTCTTCCCTCTATGCCTTTTCCCATATTTTTCTTCAACTGCTTTCTGCGTCTCACATCTCTTACCTTCTGCCTCTCTTTTCTGCTTTTCTGCTCTCAAAGTTGAAGGTACAGGGCTCCTTCTAGGATGAAATCACTGGGTATTATTTAGAGCTTCCAACTCAAACATTGCTGTTATCTGGTAAATTTGATGCTTCCAAGCTCATTCTTGGAGAAAAAGTAATATTTTTCTTGCTGCCTTAAAACCTCTTGGCAACTGTGATGGAGAGCGGCAATCTCTGCTCTTCTGTCTTTCCTCAGAAGCCAAGCCTGAGAAATCAAAAAGTGTAATCACATCTTGAAGTCTGCACAATGTATACCTACGGTCACCAAAAATTGGTGTTTCAAGCTTGTTTTCTGGCTGAAATTTGAAAGGTCACCAGATATCTCATTTCTTCTCCCTGCCTAATTCCTCTCAGCCCCTCAGTAACTCTCTCATTGCATCTGCTTATCCAACAAATTCTTATCAGAACTGACCACTAACTCAGATCTTAGTTTGCAGACTCCACAGTGACAAAGCATGACTACAATAAGTAAACTTCTAGATTAGTAAGACTTCTATTCTGCTTTCTCTACAAGAATAGACAAATACTACTTTGAGGTTTGTTTACTACATGCTTTTCTTTTTTCCAGTATTACATTTTCTGGGATGAGAATTGGAATTTATAGATGCAAAATACCTTCCATTTAGGTTAAATGGACCCTGAGGATCTGCTGATTTTTGAAGTAGAAGTCACTGTACAAAATGCAATACACCTTAAGAAATCCTCAGAATTTAAGTCATGTCAGCCAAAAAAAAAGTGCTAGTTTGTCCACTTACAAAGGTTGTTTCTATTTAGTTTTCGTCAGCAAGCTATTTTTAGGTTATTAAACTCAATGAAGATAGAGCCACAAGAGAAAATACTTTCTCCTTTTTTCATATTGTTAATCTATTTCATTAGCTTACTGCACACTTCATTTCTTCTGTCTTTTTGAAATGCCACCTACACTGATAAAATTACTTTAGGAGTTCTCAATATTTCCAGGAAGAAGCAGAGAAATCACATAAAGAGATGACTGTTAAGAAGTACAGAAAAACAAAGAGTCACTTGAGACGATAAGAATTTAACTTGTTTTAAAAACAATCCCAGACAGGATACTCAGTGGGAGGGAAATATATATATTTAAAAAAATCTAGAAATATCATGAACATGCCACCCAATGTAAAGCTAAAATTCAGTTTCACTGAATTTTCACATGAAAGGGGAGCAAAAAGAAACAACTGAAGCCATTCTAGAGGAAGTGTCCTATCACAAAACAAGGTGTCCGTAATTCTTCTTAGTGTACCAGTGCAATCAAGTGCCAACTTTCAGTTTGAACCAAAAATGTGTATAAATAAAATGAGCAATATGCAGGAAAGAACAGTAAAATACTGAAGGTAAACTAGAATTGCTGGTTATCAAATACAGCATTACCTGAAAACTGGTACACGATTACACATTTCTCTGTTTCACAGTCATATTCTGAAAACTTTACATCTTCTGGTGGCTCCTAACAGTTTTGAGTTATTGATATTTAAGTATGACTTCATTCTCATGACTCCTCCCACCAATACATGAAACAGAGCAAAAACAGATCACAGGAGTATCACTTGGTTTGCCTAATTCAAAATACAATCCCAAACAGATATTGCTAGACAGCAGCAAAACTGAAGGCACCAATTGCTGCATAATCTCCAATCAGCTGAAAGGTCACCTTGGAATTAGAAAGAGGACATGGCCAGGACTTTTCTGAGAACTGTGTGCACAGCAGCTGTAATTCTTCAGAGATAATAAACATTAAAGCTAGCCTTGCTTTGAGCAGCAGGTTGGACCAGACAATCTACTGAGGTCCCTTCCAACCTAAATTATCCTATGATTATATGCCATAGCAAAAACTTAAAGTTGAAAATCCTGAAAACATTTTGTAACCTCATTTATAAACATTTACCATAGAACTATTAACTTTTGTAACAGAATCTTTCCCAGAGGATGAGAACAGGGCAGCAGTCCACAAAATCTAGGACACAGAAGCACAACGGGTGTGAACTTGTCCTAGTTAACTAACAGAACTGATGAAGTTTGATTATTACCCTTATACCAAGTTGACTTACATGATTTTATCATTAATTCAATAAAAGAGACAATTCTGGTTGTATAAACAGACCTGACTAACTTCAAAAGAATACTCATAGTAAGCTGTGCTACTTGCAACCATAAAATTCAGGCCGCTTGAGAAGTCATAATCCTTGGGATCCAAGCAACACCAAGAAAAGGAGCCTCAAGCCTCACTAGAGTATCAGATGTGTAGATATTGCTCATGTGCTTCAAGCACTGAAAGCATGCTGGCATAAACTTCTCCATTCTCTCTACCTACCTTTTGTCTCTCTATGTGATCTGGAGAATAAGGAAGATGTAACATTTGTTTATAAGAAAGGGAAGTTTTTCCACGAAGTAAAAGGAAATGGGTGATAATGCAAAGTCTCTGCAGGAAGGATTCCCAAGGAAAATGGCTGAAATAAAGCAAGAGATCCTCTCTAAGTTCGGCCTCCAAAGATAAATTGGAGTAAGACTGATCATCTAAGTAATTGAGATAACTGCCTCATTACAAGGCAAGGTAAACCAACAAACAGATTTATGACTTTCATGGGCAGCTAACTTGTGGACAAGTTAGGTGAGCTTTAATTATCAGGATATAAGATCATAGTACAAATTGCAAAGAGACAGGAGACAGTGATCCAAATAAAGAAAAAAGTGACCAGAAGAACAAGAAGTTAGACGGCAGCTAAAGAGATGCAATTAGACGTCTTGTTGACTAAACTATATGGGTATGAACTCTTCTCTATATACCATGAACAAGAAGGCAATATCTATCCCCACATGAGTTTAGGTAGAAGGACAGCTGGAGGAAATTAAGATAAATATGCAAATTGTTCTAGATTAAAAAAAAGAAAGATCTGTCAAATTGATACAGTCTTTCTGGGAGATGGAAAAATGGGAGACTCTTGTTGCTAACAGTAAAATCTCTAAACAGGCTTCTCTAAAGACCCCATTAATTTATTTCTGCTTATTTTATTTTATATGAGAGTAAACAGAGATGACATTCAGATACTTCTGGTCTGGTGGCTTGTAATGCAGCATAGAAAAGAAGGATTGCATGCTAAACTCAATGGGATTTTACAACAAATGTAAGTTTTAGATGCTATTCAACAATTTTGTCACATTCAAAACTGTTAGGAAAAGGAGCAATTTAAACAGTACTTAGAAGGACTGTTTTACCTGATGTTCCTTTAGAGGGAAAATCACGGTTTCAGTAGATGTATAGACTTTTACCAACACCCGCAGGTCACTAACAGGCCATAATCTCCACGCACACTTTTAGCCTTGTGTCTTCAGTCTCTGACATGGACCTGCCCAGCAATCACTAGACCTGACCTGACCCGTGGATTGACTTCTTACTTGCCTGATGGTCTGCACCCTTGGCTGAGCCTGGCCTCAACCTCTGGACCTGCCCTCCTCTCTTGCAGTGGGGCTGGGCTCTGCCCAGCCACCACAACGTTCTCCCTCTCTGCTGCTGGTAGCTCCCATCCCTCACTGCTCCTGGACAGCCCGTTAGTTTTTTCCTGTAGTTTTTCCTGTGCTTTCACTGTCTGCACAGGAACATGAAGGGAAGGGAGGAACTCCGCACAGAGCTGACAAAGGCAGGATGAAGCTCTAGTAATTTCAAAGACTCAGGACTCAACATGCTTTATGAAAATGACCTGAATTAAAGGAATGTTGAACTGTATCTTTCATTACATGAATGCTTGAATGAATCACACTGAACAGAATCTGCAGTTTGACCCAGAAGGAAGTGGCTTATCATTCAAGAGCAATAGAAAGACCCTGAACTCAGGTGCAGCGTCCTAGCAAACCCTAGAAAGCTGCAGTTTTAACATTTCTTAAGTGACCAGGACAGACATGAAATCCATCCCTCTGTCCCAAAGGAAGACCAAGAATCACCAAGAATTGTGTTTGTTTAGTCTTTTCTTCAGAAGCCATGATGAAGGTTCAACAAACTACCCAGTCTATTCCACTGCTTTCCACTTTTAATCTTTCTCATAAAACACGTTTCCAGGTTACTTAACATTGTTACAGACTTCTTTGATTCACTTCTTTCTTGAAGATGATAACAGACCTGATGTTCCAACTTAGTTCTAATTATCACTAAGCAGACTTGAAGTTTACTCTATGTGTCTTAAGTGTCAATATTGCATTACATTGGGGGTGGTGAAATGGGAGCCATTTGCTTTCTTTCTGCTTTTCACAGTAGGTCAAGCAGTCTGACATTCTTGACCCTTACCCAGTTTGTGGTACATTGTAGTGTTTCCCACATCTTTCTCTGGAGATCTGCTGCCTAGATAGCCATTCTTCATTAATATAGTTCATTACTCTAGTCTAGCATTTTGTACTTCTTCACTTACTTACATACTATTTATATTAAAGCCTTTCTCTACTTCTAAGAAGTACACCTTCTTCTGAAACCTAATCCTGTCCTCTGCAAAGTGCTTTCAGCTTTTCCCAAGTAGGTATCAACTGCAGATTCAATAAACATTT
The DNA here is from genome assembly GCA_002844005.1 of Limosa lapponica baueri. Lineage (NCBI taxonomy): Eukaryota > Metazoa > Chordata > Aves > Charadriiformes > Scolopacidae > Limosa > Limosa lapponica. Next base: position 965,924 of record KZ505645.1, on the reverse strand, counting down.
TCTCTGTCCCACTGTCTACAGGAAACCTTATCTCTTTCCAGAGAAAACCACTTGACAGAATCCCATCCCTCTTGTTTGACAGTGAGCCATTGATAACTACTCTTTGAAATTATAATTCCAAACCAGAGAAGGATAAAGCATATCATACTTTTTGGTTATTTTTTGCTTCAGCATTCATTTTAAAGACAAATATTCAACTGATTTGATATCAATTAACCTTGGTGGCAGGAATATTATTTAGAGACTACTTTTATATTATCTTCCTCAAGAGCAAGTTTCTCTACTTTTCTTTAGGAACATCTGTATCATTTTCATAAGTCATAAAAAAAAAATATCACACTTACCACCTACCCCATCTCCTCAAGGCCTGTTATCATATCATAGAAGGAAATTAGATTGCTTTACATGATTTATTCTTGACAAATCCATTTTGGCCAGTTTAGCATCTTTTTATCTTCTGGGTGATTCCAAACAGATGATCTGCTCAAGTGTCTTTCCAGGAATTAAATTTAAGCACACTGGTCTATAATTACCTGGGTCTTTACGTATTTTTTGGAAAGACAGACACAAAGGTTTCTTCCCTCCCCCTAAAATTCACTTACTTCTTATCCTTTGATTCTCAAAGCTCGTAAGAGAAGAGTCTAAGATTTCTTAAATACTCTACAGTGAATTAATTGTGCCAGAAAATTTGAAAATATCTGGCTCATTTAAGCAGACTCTAACCTGTTCTTACTCCTCTTAACTAGTTTTAATTATGCTAATCTTCAGAACACAGTCAGTCTTTTTTTAAAAAAATGTATGCTGAGGAAGGGAAAAAAAAAAAGAAAAAACATGAAACTGGAATGCCTGTATTAGTTTTGCCTCTCTGTCAATTAATGGACCAGCTCTTTACCTTGTCTTGCTCCGATACATTACTTATAGGATGTTTTCTTTTAATTACTTTATTGTTAAAACCATGCTTAACACAATTGGTCCATACTTTATTGCAATTTCTATGACCAAAATTTTTGCTCAGGGTGAAACTCAGAATATTTGGATGATGCATAGTACATGATTTTATCAGTTCTGGAGTTTCAGCCATTCATCTCAGTAAGCCCCTCCAATAGACTTAAGGGATTTTTTCCCTCAATGTTCAGACTGATCAGACTGATGTTTGTAATATATCAGAGCACAAAAGGAACACAACAAAATCAGTTATTCTCTCTTTTAAGTGAGCCAATGTCAGGATACAGGCCTTCTTCAAAATCATACACTTCGGTAAGTCGAAGAGTAAAAACGAATCTTTGCAACAACAACAACAAAAAAGTGATTTTTGCACTTGGCTGCAATGATCTCACTGCAATAAACCAGTCAAGGGAAAGCACAGGTAGGTTTTACTATAGACAGTCCCAGAAGGGAATTAAGTTTATTCAGTACAGCAAATGTGACCTAGTAAGACAAAGCCAGACAAGACCGAAACAGTGGGTCTATTTCTTTTTACTTAATTGCTATTAATGGAGAAACTAGCTCCTTGAAAGTCTATTAGTAGCTCTCTTTGTGTACTGGAAATTATGCAAATCTTACCTCAGAGAACCTTTGTACATCCTGGGTTAAAGTTCCTACTCTCTTCCACTGATAATATTTGAGTAACTGCAAAATTGCTGGATTCACTGCATTATCAGATGGCACTGTCCGGAAGAAATACGGATATTTTTTCTTATCAGCCAACTCTGGGGTTGTTGCTGCAAATGAAAGCTGAAAAAAAATCAAACAACAAAAAAATGAAAGTCACTATAAGTCATCTAGCAGCCAGAAGAAAAACTTTGCTCTTCACAGTGCAACAAGAAACAATCCACACATTGTGGTCATACAGAGAATTTTCACCACCATACAGCTTGGAAGTCCTATCTGCACCATTTACTCATTTACTTTTAAAGAGATTTTTGAGATACCTTAGTTCTATAAACCACCTGCTGCAAAATTAAAATAGCGAATCTTCAAAGTCAGTAGTGTAAAATCCTCTGTGTGATGCATCTTACACACCGCACAGAGGAAGAAGCTCTAAGAAAGTACACCTCTAAGATGAATTCCCCATCAACTTCCTTCTTCATTCTCTTCGTAAAAGTTGAGAATTGTTCCAAGGGGATATTCTCAAACTCTTTGAATTAGAGGGTGAACCTCTAATAGCACCTCTTCCTCTCTTTCAGGTAATAGGAAAGGTACCAGAAGCAGAGAATAATTATGGCAGCCAAGGCTGCAGTTCAGAAGTCTACCTGACTCCCAGTTCCCTCTACTGAAGCAGCCCCCTGTCATCTATGCTATCAAAGGGGAATCAGTGGCTAATTCTACACATCTGAAAACACCAGAGTTTGTGCACGGTTTGAGAATGCTTATAATTAGATAAAAGAAGAAACCTGTTAATGCAAAAAAAAATAAATCAGAAAACTTCACTGAATTCTTCTACCCAAGTCAAAGGCAGCATATTTTTGTGAATTCTACTCTATTCTATAATTTTGTGAATGATTTTCAGGCAGTGCTACGAAGGGAATGCCTGCATATTAACCTTCTGAAAATGGTCCCAGTCCAAAGATAATTGTAGTTACTTCCTCTAGTATTTTTTAGGTTGCTAGGAAAGTGTTTCTCAAGCTTTTTTCTCAGCCACACATAGCAGTTGAGGTTTTTTTTAAAGGGCCAATTTAATGCAAATTGGTTTGACTGTTGAAAAATAATCTTCCTAATACAGTTATGTTACGTCTTTCAAACTCAATAAACAGCCAGGAAGTGTAGATGAGTTCAAGCCTATATAAGTACATCCAACCTTAGTATTAAGTTTACACTTTCTTTAATCAGGCATTCAATACACTGGAGCTAGAAACCCTCTTTTGAAAGTCAGAATAGACAATTTTAGTCTGAAATAACAGATCTAACTTTTTCTTCATGTTTATAAAACCTATATTTAGCCTGGCAGAGACAGGACTCATTCTCTGACTTCAGATTCACAAAGAACATATTGCATTGCTATAACCTCCTAAGCCCGAATAGAGCTTTATTTTCCTTAACTAAATTAATTAAAATTGCTGAAATCAAAACAACTTGAAGTGTGTATAACTGGGCAGTTTACACTCTACCATTCAATGAGAGAAGATCCTTTCTCTTCATCAGTCATTAGCTAGAGGGGATTTTTAAGACCCTCTACTGCCATGTAAGTCTAAGGTAATGTATTTTTAATATAGCAACTGCTCTTTTATTAGATTTTATTAAAAAATACACTTGTGTTACTGTGATATTGTGGTCTTGATTTTACAAAACAGTATCATTTAGCTCTCTTTGAATTTCATAACATTTAGTAATCAGCAGTGGGTTTGTGAAGCGCTGATTTCAAGGGAAAAAGAATGAAGGTTTACCGGGCAGACCTAGCCAGCTTTTTTGTCTAGCCTTTTAATGCTGAACATCATGCATCCACTGCACAACAAAAGTGGAAATAAGGACCCTTTCTGACTGAAAAAGAGAGAAAATTTGAATTTAGAAATCCAGCATGAAGGGGAATGCCTCTCAGCAGTCTGGCTGCTTGCAGCCTGTTGACTGCAAAGGAGTCGCTTTTCAAGTTATTATGGTTTTGGATCAAACATAATTTGATTGATCCTTAAGAAAAAGAAGTAAAGAGCAACACTGAAGTAACAGTAGTGACAAGCAACATCAGCAAGGTTCACCTAACTCAGATTCACAGATTGAATAGTAAATTTTTCTAAACAAAAATACAAAAAGCCTTAGCAATGAGAAGCAGTTCTATAGCTGTGAGCTGGCTTTAGGGTGAAGATCTGTGATAGAAGCATGTCAATTCAGATCCATCCTTTGACATTTTAGTGACTTAAAGTGCCTAATTTTGTATCCAATTTGCCCTAATTCCCTTGGGAAACAATGAAGCAAAACCTTGGCTCTCTTCATTGATTAAAGAAAGATGAAGAAGACTCATAACTTAGATTTCTCAGCCATGTAAAGCGAGATGAGATGAATCCAGGTTTATGTGTAACACTAATGACACTTGAATTACAAAAGAACATTTTTCTTCATTTTCTGTTTGAAAAAAGGTTTTATTAAAACATAAATGGGAAAATTTCATGCTCAAACAGTTCTTGGAATGCAGGATATGTTCAGAGGCCTTTTTTTTCAAGTATCACATATAGCACGGTTGGTCTTATTCTGCATCACTTTGCCATTTTAGCAAGACACTCATGAGAGAGGAAAAAATAACCTGAAATAGTTAGGTCAGTCTTCCCACCCTCCCTGCTGCCTTCTTTCTCACAAAAGTTTGAAAATATTTAACTTTTCACAAAATCATCCCTATGAGAGTTTGGGTCCATAAAATGAACTTAACCCAACAATCACCAGAACTCAATATGCTGCTTTGAGAGTGACAAGGAGGGCAAAGGAAGAAAAAAAAAACTCATTATGTTTTAAAAAGTTGTAATGAAAAGTTCATGTTAATAAATAAATTGACACAATGTAAGATTACTGGGAAAGTATGTGATATAGCATGACTATATAGAAATATCAGTAAAATATTCAGAGCAAAATCTTTAACCTATGTGATAAAACAAGTAAGTTCACAACTCAGTCCACCCACATATTCATTGAGATGGTACAGCCCTTGTTAATGGAACATAAATCCTCTGTATTTTAGGGCTAAAGTTGTTTATTCATGGCTGATTTGAACCTAATGAAAGATAACCTTTTCGTAATTTCTTCACTTCATTCTACAGGGCTGAAAGCCATAGAGAGCTGATTCTGCTTTTTATTACAGGAATTTCTTTTTCTAACTTCTAGTTATTTAGTCAAAAATCTGGATGAATGGCAATCCTACTGCTCATATAACTCTTTGCAAACTACAAAAGTACTATTGTCCACATTCAGAACCTACAGATTCATGCATTGCTAAAAAAATTTGTTACAGGTGTTACATAGCTGCCTTTCTGTGTAAAGGAAGAGCGAGCGATAAGAAAGTTATAAGCAGAATTATAGCTCAGAAATAAATGCCTGTGGGGTGTATGATGTCATTCTTTCACAGAAAATGATTTCGCATAACTGCCACAGGTGATGGCCAAAAGCCAAACTTCAAGAAGGGATAAAAGACAGGAAAAAGGTTTTTTTCAAATTACTATAAAATGGAGGACACAGTATGAATATATCAGGTGATACGTCATAATTGTGTGCGTGGTGTTTGTGTGCATATGCAGACTCTGTGCCTATGTGTATGTAGATCTAGAGAAAAAAAAAATAAATTCATATATACATAAAACATATATCAGTTTGAATACTGTCAGAAAAACTGAACCTGCTTCTCAGGTCATCCCTGAGAAATCTTTCTTTAGAATATCTGCTCTCCATTTGATACAACTTGTGAGCCACTGCTTCTGAACTTAAAATGAGTGTATGTAGGGAAACATACATAAGCGATGACTCCAATGGAGATTTCAGAGATGAAACAGAATTAAAAACTTTAAATACTAAAGAAGATAACAGTTACCATTCAAGTAAGAGTATTAACTATAATACAAAATGAGAGCCAAATAGACCAAGGTATTGAAAATCAAATGTTTATTTCCTTATAAAGGCCATAATTTAGTGAAAGTTCTGCTGCGTTCATTTAACAATTAAGTCTGCTCAAATTCTCAAATGAAGACCTTATTTAGCAGCTGAAATGAACTGTTTCCAATTTTTAAATTATTCCTATTGCTTGTGTGATCACTATATAAATAGATTACAGTTAGCAGAGTTTCATCAGAATGCTTTTTTGGTCTGCACACTTTAAAGAAAAACAATAATGTTAATACCATAGAAATCATTCCAGTTGAGAGTCAGTACGAAAGGAATCAGTGCAACAGGATTTTTAAGTATGTCACTCGAAGTTGATTTACTTATACATTCAGCTTACTGAGGTGATCTCCCCGTAGTATACTCCACAGACCATGTGGGAGCAAAAGCACAGCTAACTAGAGAGGTCCATACAGGGTAAGTGTGAGACAGGATTTTAGACAAAGTCCCAACCCCACTGAAGTCGGTGCCAAAACTTCCACCAACTTTCTCAGAGCCCGTATTTCAAGCCTGCAATCTGGGTACCTGAGAATCAGATTTAGTGAGATTTAACCACATTGATGTAATTGTAACTCTGTAGGTCTCCCTGACATTTTGCAGTACGCCTAGACTCAGATCTGTAGGCATGCAGATTCTTCTGTTTGAGAGGTAAATACAGAGCTGTCTCTAGAGCGAGCTGAGTAGTCGTGCTTCATTGCTAGCAATGGAGAAGCAGAGCAGAAACACAGCTAATGGCTTTATCTTACCCTGTAAATAGAAAGGAAGCAATGAATAACAGTTCTGGAATGAGTCCAAAGCAAAATAATTCAGGAAATGGTGTGAAATAGAAAAACAACAAAACATTAAAGATGATGCAGAAAGGATAGCACTATGTGTGTAAAAGTTTGTCTTACAATAAAGAGTTTTGAGCCCATAAAATGTAGGACATTTTTATACTTTAAAAAAAACAAAAAATGCTTGGAAAGTATCCAAAATTGAAAAAGCCAGTAAGACAAATTTTGATTTCGGATTTAAAATAAAACAACAACCAAACATTATTCCACAGAAGTCAAGGAAATTTATTTGGCTTCCCACTGACAGTGAAAGTAGATTTTGATAAGGGAGAGAACAGGAGAGGAGACGATGTTATACAACTATTACGAGAAACGCTTCAGCCTAATATGACAGATGGGCAGGTTAAGGAATTTGAACTGGGGGACTTTGCTGAAAAACTGAGAAATATACAGGAGAATTTTACTAAGGAAGTGTTGAGGTCAGGCAGATATTTTAATAAACAATATTTTATCCAGAAACATGATACTTTTTGAAACAGGAAAACATTAATTTTGTTGAAAATCCATGCAGTTTCATGGAAGGGTTGTGATCAACACTAGACAGAGTGAAGTGGAAAAAATAATGAATGGTACAACAAAGCGTAGAAAGGAACAATTCTCCAGAAGGGGAGTAGAAGCTAGCTCAGTAACCCTAGGTGAAGCTGAAATAAAGCATGGCAGATTAAAACCAAGAACATAAACCTAAACAGCTTTCAGGTTAAAGCAAGCATGTTCCTGTTTTAGGAAAGTAACAGCATTCCCTTAAAAAAATCAGTACAGAAGTAGGAATGGTAAGATGATAAGCTCTAGCATTCATTTAAGAAAATGGGATGAAACACTAAAGAAATCAATGGGAAAGACCAGGAGTTATGTAAGAGAGCATGGATATTAGAGAGTTGAAAGAAAATTATAAAAGGAAACGACACTCCATAGTATATGTCCCATATAGAAGTCCAGAGGTTGGAAGCTGGGAAGTTGAAGCCACTCTGTAGTCCCAAGAACTCCAGAGGGAAGGGAAATTGCCAGAAAAGGCAAGCGGTCTTCTGGTGTTTGGTTGTTTTATTATCTCTAGGGAGCATTTATGTTTAAATTTTGTCACTGTGATAACGTACAGAAGTCTGGGAAAAATAAAAGTGCAGAGCTATCCCTGAGGTAAGCAGTCACCCTAATCTAAGGCAACAGGTCTGTTTAAGCATCACATGTATTCAAGAGGACCATATTAGTGGAAGTAAATCAATAACAGAAACCCTTATTGTAGGTCCATAAAGCCAGTAGGGCAGGAAACTGCACTCCTTTCATAAAGCAAAGAGTGTAGTAGCTAAAGGCTTGGAAGCATTTCCCACCACAAACTCCCTAGCATCTCAAAGGCCCCTGACATCTTGCAGGAGATGCCAGAGCACCCAGATTTGTCAATCCCAAATTGAGAATAAGCTGTCACTCTCAGCACTTGCCTCTACAAAGGAGAAGGTTATGAAATAAAGCGACACACTGTGTGCATGGAGTATTATACATTGGAGTTGGGGAGGGAGGGAAAGGCGCCTTTAGGTAACAGAGTAATCTCCCTTTAATAAAATGTCATCTGCTAAGACAACTGATTCATGTTTGCAAATGGAGAAAATTAGCTTACTGAGCTTCAGAGAGATTAGCTTAATTTTCCTAGGCTTGTGCACTGTGGATGATACAAATATTTTATTAATGATACCTAGAAATTTAAATCTGCCCCTGTTGCTGCAAAACTAGTCTTGATGGAGAGATTTTTATATATGGCAGAAAACACCTGTATTTTCTGTACATTTTCTAGAAAGCTAAATTATGCTGATAAATCAACATTGCTAAACAGAATATGAAGTGCTGATTCAATCAATGATATCATTTATTATCATCATAACTAAAGATTGCATGTCATGTATGCTTAGATAGGAAGCATATTTTCTGCAAAACAGGAAAATGCAACTAATTGTTTCCAAGCAGAAGGCAGAATGTCAGAAAGCTCCATAGTAAATACTGTAGCAATGGTACAACACTGCATATATAGAATCTTGTCACAGGAAGATAACAAGGACGAAACTCAGGAAAATGATAATTTGTGGCAATGTGCACTCGTGATACCATACACCATTCCTTTGTGTGCCTCGCCAGGAGCTCTAAAGCTTTGACAAGTCTGTGCCAACAATAGTAATACCTGAGTGTGGGCATGTGACGACTTGATGGTCCCAGGAGCTAGAGGGACCAGAATGGAAACTAATGAATAACGAAGAGTTAAAAGATTTGCCTGCTGAAACTCTTGAGACAGCATTAGATGATGTCATGTGATGACTGAAACAATACACTCTTAACCCAAAGACAGAGAATAGATTGAAGCGTAATGAGTAAATTGTGGTTTTAATTGAACGGTAATTGATATTTTCTAATAAATTTTAAAAGACATAAAACATAAAGATTTCAGTTAAGTGTTTATTCACTATATAAAGATTAACAGTAACCTTACTATACAAGCCAACTTGCCCAGATGTGCAGTCAAACTACCACTGAACTTGATCTTACCACTAGTGAAGTTATGAATAAATTTTAATATAATAACAGTGCTTGGAATAGGAAAATAGTGATATATAATCAAGAAGAATATTAAAGAGAACCTTAAGAAATACACAATAGCATGTAAAGTTAAAAAGCGATATTAAGATAGACTGCTCCTTCCCACCCTAATACACAAAATGTATCATCTAATTAACTTTGATGGATGATTTAGAGAAAAGGTATGTGGAAATGACATTGCAAAGATGGTCACAAACACCTACATATTTGGAAAATATTTCAACGTAAGAAGCTAAGTGCAGCAATTTCATTGATGGAGACACCACACAGATCTTCAAAGCAGGTGAAAGCAACACACTGTAATAAAGATCAAGAAACAAAGATAATGTTTCTTGACAATTTGCCTGCACAGCTGCTGGTGATAAGAGTGTCTCCATACAGACAGTAAAGGAGCTGGTTCTGAACTGGACCTAGGAATCAAAGAGGCAATCTTCCCTGCTAGCTATACTCTAATCCTGATCCCCAAATAGCACAGGTGATGCACTAACATAATTTGGAAGAAGAAAGAAGAGGGATTAAAGAGGAAAATATTAACAAGAAATTACACTTTTTCCAGCAGTGGTAAATTAGCTACAGTTTCACCTGTCATAAATACTCTTGAATATTTACTCGAATGAAAGCTCTGGAGACTCCATCATACTTACATGCAGATTTTATTGGATTGGACAAACTTTGGTGTTATAACAAATAAAACTAACGAACATTAAAAAAAATGTTCTGTACGGGCTTTCATTATGACAGTTGCAAGGGCAAAAAAAAAGTCTGGGAGAATATCTATGATGGCTCACTAGCTGGTAAATGGGCAGGATGCCTCATCCAAACAGCAACAGAAAAATATGCATTGTATTAAACACATTGGACAAGAATGGATCTCATGGACGAACATCCCTTTCATCATCCATAACACATTACCCATCTGATTAGAGCTAGTGTTCCTTTTAAAATCAGATGTTTTGCCAAATACTCCTGCCCAATATCAGCTGCCATTACCTTCGTTAATTCTGTGTCTGAAATTACTTCCACTGACTGCCTTTTGGCACCTGGGAGTTTCCAGAAAAAGCACTCCCAGCTGGTCTCAAGGTTGGAAGGCACCCGCCTCCACGCTGATGGCATTTCAGTGAATTAATCCAATCACAATAAGATTGATATTCAGCTGCATGCTGCTCTGGAGACATTTCAGGAAGCAATTCTGGCTACTGAATGAATCAATATTTTTGAGGATAGAAACTGGTTTAGATAAAATAAAATCCATACGAGAAGTACTTCAGCTGAAAGATGTGTGCCTATAGGCTAATGGGGAAGGAGCATTTATTCCTGTTTGCTTCCCGCTTGGATAGCCTGACCTACTCCCAACGCAACTCAGTGGTAACTGCAGATGTTTGAATGTAAGGAGTCAGACCAGATGATTAAGTTTGGTCATTCAGCGTTAAAATATCCTACTCACATAAAGTCTGTGGGTTACTTTTAAGAACAGTGACTGAACTGATTCTAAACTGAGGGGGAGCTGAGACAGCCAGCTGATCACAAGGCAGAATCATCTCAAACAGATTACCCCAGCCAAAAGTCAAAATTCAGCATTAGGCTTGATTGCTTCACTATCAATGGAAAATAAACAACTATCATCCCCTTTTCATTCCATATTTCTTCTGACCATTCATTTGAAAAGGTTTATCACAGTTTGCAGCAGATCTCAATGGAAAAAAAAAAAAGAAAAAAAGAAGAAAAGAAAAAAAGAAGAAAAGAAAAAGGAAAAAAGAAAAAAGAAAAAAGAAGAAAAAAGAAGAAAAAAAGAAAAAAGAAAAAAAGAAAAAAGAAAAGGTATTAAGGGAATAACTCTGGCAACTTTAATTGCTTTTCCAACTCCCCAGAAAATATTTTCAGATCTATATTAGGCAGAAATCATGTACATCTAATATAGGTGTTTTGCTTACTGCTAGAGGTTGACCAGAGTATTGACATTAAATGGCAGATCTACAGAAGTTGCTGCAAAATTTGTTTTCATTTCCAAACAGAATATAAGACAAAATCTTTTGAGCATTTTCATAAACGGAACTGCATTGCAAAAGAGGGTTGTATATCTTTGTCTGTCACACTCAGTTGCTTAGCATTTGGCTACTGGCCTGGATTATACCAGAATTCAGCTTCAAATCCTTTCTCTGCTTCAGTCACAGCATTATTGTTTATCCCAAATCAAGCAGTCTCATACACTCATGCTGTGCTACCCAGCTTGCTTGTCTATAACAGATTATCCCCAAAATTTAGTGAAAAGCAACAACTTTGTAAAATATTTCACCTTTGATAAAACACTCTATATTGCCATAATTCATTAAAAAAAATAGTAATTCTTTCCAGACCTATTCACAACAGCGTGTTCCTGGCTGGCTGCCCAAAACCATTATTGTTCTATTAGTATTGTTTGTTTGTCAGACTTCATCCAGCTAACACATGTTAAAACTACAGATGTTCTGTCTATATTTGGGCTTAAATAAGATATCTGTTTTATTATTTTCCCCCCTCTAAATTGACGAAAAGGAGGGAAAAACTTCCCCAATACTAAGATACCTTAACTGTGCAGTATGGGTGTGTCTTCTTGTTGTGAGCAAATGAACCCTGCACTTTATTGGAAATGGGGAGAAGGGCCATTGGTGAGATTTAAGGTGAGAATTCCCCAGTTGCTCTTTGGAGTGAAAACCCCAATAAAGTCCCAATTCTGTCCTTTCCATCTTTTATGTCTTTTACTGGAAATATAGCATCTGATGAAATAAAGCACACCATTTTAACTCACAATTTACTGAAATATTTACAAAAATACTTTTTTGCACAGCCTTAAATCATGAATTAGTGGTCTGTTCATTTTTTCATTCTCTGGTTTCAAACCTAAGCAAGAAATCCCAGATTTTTCAAGCCAAAACAAGTGAAATCCTCACTATGCAATGTAGTGATATGTAAAGAAGCTGTTTACATGGAGCAGCACAGCTCAGAGATGCCTTATCAGGTCCTGGGAGTAACACTCTGGCACTAATTCTGCACTCTGCCTGAGCTAATGTGCCTTTTCTTTCAGGTCTGTAACTTTTCTGATATCTCAGCATTGCATGCTGCAGTCATACCCCACCAGAACTGTTTAGAGAGCAGGCCAACATCAGTCGCTTGGAACTGCACCTTCTCTAATAATGGGTAAAGAGGGGTTATGCTACAGAAATCAAGGGCTTGCTGGAGGGGAGACGATGAAATGAAAACTCATAAAATAATCAGGGAACTTCCTTTTCCAAAAGACATTGTCAGCAAAATAACTACTGCCTGCCCAGCAGCAAGGGCAACTCGGGTTACTTTGCCACTAAAAACCTTCAGCAGAAATGCCAATCACAATTATGATTATAATATATTTGGCATTAAAATGTCAAATATGTTGTTGATCGTCCCCTAAGAAAAATCACATACTTTATGGTTTTCTTTATCTGCAGTCAATACAGATTTTAACAAGATGCTCTAGATAGAAAGCTACATGTACAAAACCTTTTAGTAATGTATGCAACTAGGAAATGTTCATGCAGATACATTCAGACATCTAGATCACAAAATTATTTCTCAACTTAAATCTCTATTCTGTGGTTTCTAATCTATAACTATGAGTGGCTGTAAAAAAAAAAATCTTATGAGGCATTATAATCTATTTTTATAAAGTAAAAAATGGCAAACAGTCATGGGCTGAGTACAGTTACAAAACAAAATTCCTGTCTCGAATGTCACTGAGGAAGTGGAAGAAAGCACAAGCGTTTACTCCCGGTGGAGCTGGGGCCTCCAGGACATGAGTTAATTGTTGCCTGAGTAACCCTCAATGTGTTTTTCTCAATACCTTTGCCTTGTAGGTCACTTCAGCATTTACGATTAATTTAATAAGTGTTTCTTTATATCTGCATTTGACTTTAAGTACAGTACTTGCCCCTGGTGTTAGAATGCATGCTGGGTAGAAAGCATTACCATTATCTACACCATTTAATATTACGCACACTTCAATAAGATCTCTCAACCATTTTTCGTTAGTTGCTGCCATCATCCTAGTTGATGATGAAAATTCAGCTGAAAGCTGAATGTTTTCTCTAGACCTTGTTATCTTTTTTGTCACTTACTTTGTCACTTTATTTGTTCACTACAATCCTATCTATTCCTGAATAAAGTCCTTATCAATTTGCTCTTTTCACAATATTTTCCATAACTTAAATCCACCCAGGTGATATAAAAACTGAACTAAATCACTCCACATCCATATGTAGTACTAAACCCAACACAGCCTTAATTTTTCACTTGCAAGGAATATCTTTGTGCTTGATCTTTGTCATAGAGCCAGCAAAGTGCTTAAGAATATAGCTTAATTTTAAATATTTCAAGAGTTATATTGATTTGAGATAAGGAACTCATATATGAAAACTCAGTACATGCATTAGAATTTGGTAGTGCCTATTAGTTTTGGAAGGCTGGTTTAAATATAATCTTTCCTAATTCAATCTCATGTAATTCATTATTTATTACTCACTTCTCATGTGCAGTGATTAAGTTGTAATTTTTAAAGTCACTTGCCTCTTCTGAACCCCTTCATTTGTGATCCAATGTTTTTTTGAATTATCATTTCTTTTTACACAACATTTCTTACCAAATTGTTGTCATATTTGTGCTTTTTTTTTCTTGCTTTTTTTTTTTTTTGTTTGTTTTTTAAACCATATATCTTACGGCTTTGGCTACTGGGTCTGTCTTCGGCTTCTGTTATTTTGGGTACTACTGAGTTCTTTTGGTCTTTTTCAAACACCGCTCTTGAACATATTCCTGCCAAGTATGAACACATCTACTATTTTTATTGCTTCTACATGGGACAAACTCATGATGGGACAAACACTTAACGCAGGGCAAATGGAAAACATTTTTGACAAAGGTGACTAGCACAATTCCAGAGCAGAAAATATAAACCATTAATATTCAGCCAAAGATTTTAGAAATTAAATTAGTGATTTGGATGTGTTTTTTACAAGTAAGTAAATTCAGAAATTCTCTGAAGTTAAATAGTTAAAGTTGTTAAATGAGCAGCAAATGAGTTTGAGTGGTATTTTTTACCCTCACGCTTACCTACTAGACAGTTGAGATTCCTGGTATATTTAATCACTTATGCTGATACCGAGAGTAAAACACCCTTCCATTTTGAAGAGTGTAATACAGTTATTAAGTTGTGTGATACTTTTGTTCAGTTAAAGCTTTGCAATGCTATGCTAGCAAAATAAGTTACAAATTTGCTTAGACAAAGGGGAAGTCTCAAGACTCTGTGTCCCTGAGTGCAATAGCTAAAGAAGTTACACTAGAAGAAGCTGGTGTTGTAGTATTGTGTAGACAAGAAGTTTTGAAACCAAGCAAAAAAACCGAAGCTGAGCATGCGTGAAGACCAAGTTCAATGAGCGGATGAACTCAGAAGACTATCGACGACCACCAGAGGACCCTGAAAGACCACCAATGGTCATAAACGCGCATGTGTCGAGGACATTTACATATATTAATGAGCTCTAAGAAAAGTATGAATATGTTAATCATTTCTTGGAAATTTAATGGATATGTATATTTTGATCGCATATAATGTCTGTAAGCAAGCAATCCGGTGCGCACACATTAGAAGAAGTGATCCACTGTGCGCCCGGTGCCGCAATAAAGAATGTCTGCTTTCTAAACCTCCAAATTGAGTCTTAGAGAGTTCCTATTTTGCTGACTTACAGTATCAAAAGAGAAGGTAAACCCCAAGTCACTCTGTTAGTAAAAATGAAGGTACATTTTCCTAATGTACGTATGGTGTCTTTGCAGCAAGTTCACAGAAATTCCTAGAAATTAATAAGGCATTCTTCTCTTTTTTTTTTTTTCTTAATTTGATTATAAAATTCATTCATCTTACCATCCCTAAGTTAATGGAATTGCCAGATTTTGTTTCTACTACAGTAGTAGTCTATTTATTCTCCAGCTTCCTGGGCTCCTGATTTTCCCCTTGTAGAGAGATTCAGATTATTCTGAGCAGTAAAGCACCTCCCAGAGTGCAGATAAGGAGTGACCAGAGGAAGGACAGCTTGAATACAATGTCTTGACCCATTCCATAACAAGGCTCTGAAGATAAAAAAGAGGGAGGAAATACTGGCAAGAAATAAGCAACAGTGCAAGAACTGGATAAAAGACCATGAGATAGATGGACAAATGACAAGAGAAAACAGAAGAGGTGCTGTTCAGAGCACAAAAAGGCAAACTGCAGGAAAAAGAGATGAACAAATGAAAATAAAACATGGACAGACACCGTGGACAGATGCAGTGAATAGGTGGAATCGTGTCCTTATTTTTAACCTGCTAAAAGCCTGATTTTGTGAGTACTTGGGCTGATATATGCAAACACAGGCATCTAAACAGCTGCAAGATTACATGGCCACATGTTCAACAAAGGAACTTCAGAGGTCTACAGCCACTGAAAAACCTAGGTGACTTGACCTGAGAGAAGACTAATTAGAGGATAGCATATGCTTTCTAAGACTCTCCTGAAATCTACACAAGGAATTTTACCTCCCAGTATATTTACAGCAGTGTCAAGCTTCAAGTTTGATGTGATTTATATTGGTACATCATAACTTGTATTGACTTGCCTGGGATAAGCCTTAAGGTGAGATGAATCACTCCCTAGAAGCATATGCTTCTCACTGCTGTAGGCACTAATGGGAGACTACAGTGACTGTATCAGATGCAAACACCTACACTACACTTGGTCGAATGAATCCCATACAAATCATCAGACCTATATAGATATTTAAGCATGTGAAGAAGCAGTGAGACACCTAGAAGACACACTGGCCTCTTAACCCTTGAGGATTTTTAGGTATTTGCTCTCTTCAAAAGTTTAAACTAAAAGTTAAGTAAAACTGATGGTGCCTCAATTCTTCAAAAATCATATTAAAAGTTAAATACAGTTTTCATGAAATGTTCATGTGGATCCATATCTTCACTGTTCGGAAAAATTCTTACTATAGTGCTAAGGTTTAAGGTAACTGAATTTTCACCGTAATTTCTCTCAATCTTAAAAATATTTAGAGATTCAGGTCAAGTGTCTCAAAGCAGTCCTTATCCTGTCCTTACCACATCTTTCATTATAGCATAATACTTCCATTTTTACATAAACAGCCCAAAGCAACTTATGGGGCAGCTGTTTACTTTGTTGAGTAAGAGTTGCCACTTGATCTAGTTACTTTTTGTAGTGTCCTTAAGCAAGTTATATGTCGTCCCCATATAACATTCCTCTTTGACCAACGAGATCATTTACATTTAACCTTAAGCAACAGCCAAACAGAACAATACCCATATACTTGCATCTGCTCTTTTTAAGCTTTTGTATGTATATTCACATGGCTACAGCTGCAAGCAGACCTGCCTTGTACATACAAGCCCAACCAAAGTTTGCTGCTGAGCCTAAATCAAAAACAAGGGTCTACACTTTTAACCCAGCCCTTCCTACACTAAGCTGCCAGGCTTTGCAGCAGCAGTGTGGCAAAAGGGAGGGAAAGAGGATACTGGACAGATACTATACTCTTTGGAGAGTTAGGCACTATTAGACCCCTATGACAGCCAGCTAAAGAGACAAGAGAGGCAGATGGGTAGAAGGCTTTCTCACTGTTCTTCGCACAAAATGGTGCACCACAGATAGGAATTTTCCCTCGAGACAGTAAAAGCCACAACCAAAAAAGCAAAACAGAGTAAAACATCAAAAACATATGGTCTGGAAATGCTTTGAATTAGTGGATCCATAAAAAAGAAAAATATATGGAAGTATTACAGTCTCCTTCCCTGCGTTGGCTGTAAAATATGTTGATGGTGTCAGGATGTCATTCAGATTGTAGTTGTTTCAAGTGCTTTTGTGTTAAAGTGATGTCTACTTTCGCGTTATTGATCAAATAATGGCCCCATTGCTGATGGAAAGGCTTTTTTCTGTATTCACAGAGCATGTAATAACTCAGAAATTTTGATGCTATTACTTATTGATGTTATTGAGAACTCATAAGCTACACATGAAGATCAATATACATAATTTTCATATGTTGACAGCCTCTCTCTCTCACTGCCAGTAAAACCACACATTTATTCAAGCTTTGAGCCTGCGGGACTCAATTCAGTGTTGTGGCTGAAAGGGAGCTGGTTGGGAGGCAGCAAGGGAGGGCAATGACTCCAAAAAGGAATACGACAGCTTCCAGGTATTTCTGGTTTTCTGAGTGTTTGTTTCGGGAAGGTACAGCGCTGTTTCACAACAGCTTTCAAAGAGTGAGAGGCCACTGCAGTTTTGGGGGGGATGAGGCTGGGAAAAGACATGTTCCCCTATATGTCTTCCTACTTCTCCCCTTTCTATTGCAATACATGACATTTTCCTCTTTCTTGAGACCCACAATAAAAAGGCACAAACCAGCCATCCTTCTTTCCATGATGTAACCTGAACTCATCTCCTTTTGAGCTGCTTGGAAGCAGCAAGAATCGGAAGCTACTCCCACAGAAGCTAGAATAGAGAGGTGAGGCTAGAATAAGAATCCCAACAACTCAAAGGGCTGGAGGAAGGAGGTGCCTGCCCCAGCTGATCTGCCTCTCACTTCCCTCCTGAAGTGATCCCTCTCCCTGGCCCCTGCCCCACAGCTGCCAGACCCGTACACACCACTCCAAATGTGCTCTAGCCAAGTCTGAGCAGAGGAGAAGACTCATCCACCTCCCTTGACCTAGTGGCAATGCCCTGCCTAGTGCAACCCAGGTGTTGCTGGCCACCTATGCCGCAAAGGCACACTGCTGGCTCATGTTCCACTTAGTGTCCACCAGGAGCCCCAAGGACTTTACTTCAAAGCTGCTTTCCAGCCAAACACCTCCCAGCCTGTACGGGTGGGTGCCTGGGGTTTCTTCCTCCCCACGGGTAGAACTTGGCATTTCCCTTTGCTCTGTTTCAGGCATACCACTAAATGGCAGCACGACCATCTGGTGTATCAATCCTCCTATTTTTGTTACACCTGAAAAATCTGCTGGTGTGCCCTGACCCATCATCCAAGTCATTAATGAACATGTTAAGCAGTATTGGCCCCAGTATCAAAGCCTGCAGTCAAAATACTAAGTAATATAGTTTTAAATGCCTGCATAAACTTGAATTCCATGCTTGTCATCTTCTGCAAATATTTTTGACAAAAATAAATTAAAACAGAAAAATAAAACCAGTGAAATAAAACAGTCATCTTGATGACTTTTAAAAACCACTAAGGTGCAGTTGCGAGTTAAAGCTCTAAAGCAGAATAATTTGTACGGCATATACCTCAATTTTCCTCTTTGCCAACAAATTGATAGTAGAGCAAACACATTATTCTGTATGAATGATGCCCCCTAGCCCTATTATTCATACATAGTTATACAGAAAATATCTTCACTAAATCCAAACTAACAGTGTTCAACCTCAATCCTTTGTATTGTTACTGTATATGCAGCTACTGTGCCATATTTCAGGCGCAAGTAGCCAGCTTACTGTCTTTGAAAAAAACAGTATTATTTGAGTCACATAATTCCAATACATAATTTCACACATGCAAATTCACAAATGCAGTTATCCCATTGCTTTTGCGCTCAGAAACTGCCATCCATCTAAGAAGTGCAGATAAGAGAGTAGCTTTAGATTTCACCTAAGATAATCACCCATAAATTTGTTATCACTTCACTCCTCTGCATGAAGCCTGAGAGCTGATGGACTGAGGAGATGAATGGGAATAATCCACACAATGTTCAAATTTATTCATTCAAATTTATTTGATCAGATTGTTCACGCAGGAAGGCAAACCCCCGTGCTGGGGTGCACTGTGCCCCATGCTCTGATTCAAAAAAGCTTAAGAACCTATCAGGGGGATGGCCACACCAGGTCAAAGCAAAGATACACACCACTGTTTCCTTCACCTCTGCACCTGCTCTTTCATAGACATCTGCTCTCAGCCACTGCCAGAGACATTCCCGAAGGAAATACCCAACCACCAGAAATTTGTGGCTCCCAGATTTCTCTGGATCTTTCTGATCTCTTTGCATTTAATATTCCTCATGCTTTTTTTTCCTTCCATGAATTTATCAAGTTCAGCTACTTTTTGAAGTTGTAATTTTTGGCCCTGCATAATAATCCACAGCAAAGAGATCCACAGCTTAACCATAGCTCGCTTGAGGAACCATCTATTCTACTTTGTTCTGAACCTGTTTCTTTCACATTTCATTTTATCCTGCATAGTTCTTGCTTAGAAAAGAGAGTGAATTAAACTACTGGCTTGGTAAAAGTTCACAAGAATTCATGATCAACACCATTTTAATCCCAGAACAGGTACGAGAACTGCCTATCTGAGCAATACAGTGTGCTCATTATCATACTAAACAATGTATGTATTTAATAAAAAAGTTAGGATTTCAAGATCTGAGTACTGCTGCTTAGCAGTTCAATGACTAGTAAACACAGTTTTGGCAGAGTCAGCAGAAATATTTCTTCTACTAACAAAAAAGATGTTCATGGGTAAATATTGGGTTTTGGCTTGTTACAATCCTAGATTAATCAGTAATTTTGTGTATCCCATTGGTAATGCTAGAGATGTTATGATTATTTGCATGATTTTAAACTTAACTCCTGTATAGCAACATGGCATATTAAATACAGTAGGACAACTGGCCTATGCACTGACCTTTTCTATACATACAGATTAACGTCTTCGAAGGTTTATATTTTATTAGTAAGTCTTTGTATACTCACTGCAGCCCCCCAAGCAGACAGCATGCAGAGGGCAGAAGCTACTGGCACAGTGCTGCAACTCTGGCAATTCTTATTTGGAAGCTAAATCTCTAATCCTCAAGCTGCTTTCAATTATACTGAGATAGGAAATAGCATGGAACTGCTCCCAGGATAAGAATTTTATAAGTGATTCTGTAAAAGCCTGTCCCCATTCCCTGGCAATAAACAAAGAGTATGGCCACACTGAGAATCCAGCCCCCTTTCTTGAAAATCACGGAATCACGGAATTGTCAGAGTTGGAAGGGACCTCTAGAGATTATCTAGTCCAATCCCCCTGCTGAAGCAGGATTGCCTATAACACATTACTCAGGACTGCATCCAGACGGGTCTTGAAAATCTCCAGAGAAGGGGACTCCACAACCCCCCTGGGCAGCCTGTTCCAGTGCTCTGTCACCCTCACCGTAAAGAAGTTTTTCCTCATATTTGAGTGGAACTTCCTATGTTCCAGCTTGTGCCCGTTGCCCCTCAGCTGTAAATTACAACCTCCAAATTTAAGATTTTCATGTAATGGGGTTTATCAGCTGATTTACCGACAAAAAGAAACCTACATGGGCATTCTAAAATTCCTCAGGTTTTATCTTTGTAATTAGATTTCACCAGAGCCAAGTGAAGATGGACAAGAGAAGATGCTGTGAATCCTCTATTTCAGGGTTTGCAGCTGTTACATATATTGCTAGGAAGTCAGCAACGCTTGCAGCCCTCGGGAGTCCTGTGGTTCAGGGTTCCTGGGTGTTCCAAGCTCCGTCAGGCAGCCGGCAATGCTTTGAGCTGACATTAATCACCTACTTTGGGGTTCACAGCTGTTACAAGCAGTTCCAGCAACTTGGCGGTGCTAGTAACCATTTATTACACTTAGCAACAAATGCTGGCATATGGGTGTTGCTTATAATTTCTAAGGAGCTTTTTGCCAATGCTATTAGCTGCCAGAGTCAGCTGGGGCTACAGTAATGGGAGATTTAAGACATTTTAAGAACATTTCTAGCAGTGGTGCCTAACAATAAAGAGTACCTCTGGCTATAGTAACTGTGCATATAAACATTGCTAATATGTTGGCAACTTTCCTAATAATAAACAAGTGCCTGATACTACCTACAGCTGTGGACGCATTAGTCAGTGCTTCAAAACACTGCTGCTATGTCAACAACATGTATAGACTTTAACAAGTAATTCTTACAATATCAGGAGATATTCTGCCAGAGCTCTGTGTCGCAGCTAAGTCCCTCAGCAGGGTATATTAGCTCAGCCTCAGCACTGTGCTAATAAAGTCACACAGATTTTGAGCAATGTGAAAATATTGAAAGCTACACCGCCGAGAACACAGGATGCCGAGAACACAGAAAGAGGGTCTGCTTCTGAATACCGAAAAAAAGTGTTTAACACAGCTGAGAGTCTGAGTAGAACATTTTAATTCAGATATCACTGTCATTATTCATAAAGATGTCTGTAGATATTTTTTTTTAAATCGGAATTAAAAATAAAAAGGAAAATGCTTGATGCCTTATAAACAAATTGTGGATTTCCTCCATCATGTCTTAATAAAGAGATGTTCAAGGAAACCAGTGTGAAATAATTCTCAAAATCGACATAATATAAAATCTAAATTGTAACTCAACCCCTGAATCCTGTAATATAGAAGTGTATTTTAACATGATTCTACTACACAGAGCAGGGAAAAACCTGCCAAATCCTACCTTAAGTTTCATCCTCTCTGCAAATTCCACAGGAGGGGTTTTGAATTTTTTTACTATTTTTACTTTTTTACATTTTTTTATTGGCAGAAGACAAAATTCTCTCAAAATTAAACAAAACCTGTGAAATGACTAATTTCAACTCTACTTAATAGAAAAAGTGCATTACCTTTAATTTCCTCATTTCATTTTGAAAAGATTAAAACATTTTCTTCTACAATTCTTTAGTTCAGCTTGGTTTGCATTTTATATACTATACCTCTAAATATGCAATATTAACATTAATCCTTTCAGTTGCATTAAGGTATCTTACAAAAAACAAGCCTAAAGGCAATTTTGATTTTTAAAATTTTGGACAGATGTTGAAGTACACAATTTTACTGCATAACTGACTCTATTTTCAAGTTTCTTTCGTTTTCACTGCTGACTCCTTCAAAAACATAAAGGACAAATCATGCTAAAACAGTCAGATCATCTTTTTTGATAGAGAACAAATTTTGTACCTGAAGGAGAAACAAGTGAAGCCACACATCTAGTTTTTAACAAGGCTTTTGACACTATCGTATGGTATTTTCTAAGCAGGCTAACAACTATCCTAAGGAGGGCAAACTACTATTCAGTTGGTATAGAACTAGCTAGAAAACTAGAATACAAAATTAGTATATATAGTATATATATACTATATATAGTATATATATAGTAAATATTAGTATATAGGTATAGAACTAGCTAGAAAACTAGAATACAAAATTAGTTACAAAAATTTCATAGAATGTCATATGGTCTACTCCAGTTTTATACAGTCTATTCCAATTCTGCTGTCTTGAGGGACCAAATGATGAAATAACATGTAAGCTATTACACTTGCAGATATCAGATCAGAGAGGATCCAAGATACAGAAATGCTGTCGTAGAATTCAGAACAATAGTAAATAAGAGAAACACTCTGGAAAAAAATAGGATGAAATTCATTAGAAGAAATGAAAAACCCTTTACACATTTATGAACAATGAAACCCATCAAATAAAATAAAAAAAGGCTAAAACCCAACTTGTTAGTCTTGCATGGGGAAAAAAAAGATCTGAGCATATAATAGTTCACAAGGTTGAATATGAATCGCCAATGGCATTCTGCAGGGAAAAGGGCATGATGTTGCGTATGAACAGGAGATATGAACAGTAGTGTTATCTTCCCTCCAGTGGGAACGGAGTTTGTCATCTACTGCTGATATATGTCAATACAGCAGCTGAATCTAAGAAGATATTGTTGTTATGAGTACCAAAAGGAGGAGAGGTCAACCATTTATTTTGTGCTTCTTTCCAGAGTTTATACACAAGATCAACCCAGAAGCTCCAAGTGATGCAACTACTGACTTAAAAAGCTACAATTTTCAGTTGGTGGCATATAGTCAGTATAATCTGCCTACTGCAATATAAAACTAGACCTTGATCATTAAATCCCATTTCAGCAATTGCAAGATACCATGTAGTAAGAAGAATCTAGAGAACATATGCTCCAGTAACCCAAACCCAGAAAATATTCCCTACACACTTTATTAAACTGAAAACTTGTAAACCCCCTATTGAGACAGCAATGATGTGCCACAAAACGAGAACATAGAAAGAGGAGGAACACTGCCAAAGTCCTTGACCTACATAGAAACACGCAGTTTATTCTGTGAGACTCCTAATGACCTTCGTTAGAGTTGCTGAATCCAGTAGCCCGACAGAGGTAAGGCTGCCCCCAGGTCTAGCCAGTAGCTATAGGGAATACACATATATGTGTATTCACATGCACACAAACACATGGCCAGCCACACAGATGAAGATGGGCAGAAAACACAGCCCTTGCAAAAACACAGACAGCATCAGTGGCCTCATCCTGTTCCCCTTTCTGTCTGATCAGGATGAAAGTGTTTTACTGGAAAAAACATATATACACATACACAACGTGGACCCCTCCAGTACCTGAGCTTAGACACCAGCAGCTGTTCCTGGACACCCAGGTCTCCCCAGCTGCTGGCATCTGGACATGTATGAGCCCCTGAGACACACAGCCCCACTCCAGTCGCTGGTGCTCTGGCACACAGAGGCACACTATGGGTCTCTCCTGTCACTGGCCTTAGACCCTACCCAGTAAATTTCCCTTGGATCCTCTGGTCACCAGATGCCTCAGGCACCACAAATGCAAAAGGGTCTCTCAGCTATCTGGCCCAGACTTCTGGCTGCTTATCCATGCTCACTGGCTAGTCCAACTTGATGTTTACTAGTGATCCTACACTACATACATACAGCTGGCACAAGCTCCTTATGCACACATATGAACAGAATAGAGAGCCGCCAGCCAGAAAAATAGTTAGAAATTGAGTTTAATGAGAAGATATGATAGACTGCAGCAATCAGGTGCAGGTCATGGTCAGACAAGTGTACCAAGCAGCAACTTATTTACACACAACTGGTCTTTTTTAACCCCTTTCCCCTCTATTTTTCTATGCTTGTTTCTCCCCAATTCACCTTGATCCCTCTCTCTTTTTCCCTGCTTGTGGTTCTTCCTCTAAACATCCTGTAACAAGCCTCACACAATCCCAAGACACTTCTCTCCCACATCCCATAATGATTCCCACACTCTATAGGCAGTAACCTCCCTCTTTTCAAAGGTGGTCCCAAGACCTTCTCCTGTTGACTGATCTTGATGGGTCTCACACCTGGACAACATGTCCCATCACCTTCCTGTAGAGGTAGACCTGCAAGTAGTTGGGTCAGGAAGCTCTGTTTGTCTGATAAGCTTCTGGGGTTCCTCCACCTGCCGTTGTCCCTCTGCTCCTCTGTGCTCATGGGCACAAGCCTTTTATCTCATACTATAACAACCTGAAGAAATGGGCTACGTCTTGTATGGCAAAGGAGGAAAAGAAGGGGAGGGAGACTAGCCTGAGGTGGCAGACATGTGATCCTGATCCCAACCAAAGCAGCCATCTGCACTCATGAACAGGACACACCACGTGAAAGAACTGCATGGAATACCAGCATGCCTTGCTCTACCCTCTGCCTCTTTCTGCAGCCAGTAAAAGTAGAAAAAAAAAATCAATTTTTTATCTTAGAGGTTGAAATCCTTCCTGGTCCTTGAGGTAAGCTAGCAGAAAACCTTAAGTAATATGATATATTCATATAATAATTGTCAAAAATCACCACAACTAGCAGAGCTCAAAAACTCTTTTAATTCCTCCTGGGTTTATCAACCAGTTGGGCATTCAATGACTCATCCTAAATCTAACTGTTTCACCACAACCTCTCAACAGCTTCATACAGTTTTGCTATATTCCCTGTCTCTGACCTCACCACCCCATTGATGTAGGCTGTCCCAGAGTTTCACTCTTGGATGTTTAAAAACTTTTTCCAATCTAAATACTTTAATGACCACTGCACACATATTTTCTCTTTTAACAGAAAGAATCCTCCTTCCTCTTTGATAACTAGCCTCAAAGCTAGTTGAAAAATATTAACGTACTCTCTCATCATCACTTCATGTCATCATCATCATGACATTGTTAATATCTTCCCCCGAGACACATCTTTCATTCTCTTATTCACCTCTTTTGGGCTGTTCCAGTTTAAATTCTGTGAACAATTTGGCCAGATTTTTGCAGAACATTCTAATGATTTAATGAGGTATTACCAATGTCTTCTACAATGGTACTAATTGTTCCCTGTTCCTATCAAGAACCCTTTACCATGACAAAAATGAATTACCTCTTGCATACACATCACACTGGTGGTCTACTGTCGTAAGTGGCTCAAGCCCCACGTCTGCAGCAGAAATTTTTGTTATTAGTTTCAAAATGCATCATTTTGCACAATGAATCCTTCCTTCTAATTTCTATCTCTCCTTTCAAAAACGCATGTCTCCTCTGGAATTCAGCAAGAAAGTTCTCTTCAGTCATACAAAATGTGACAGCCTTGACCAGAGGATACATAACTTCCTCCACAGTGCTGAATAGCAAACACACTGATGGTTTACGGAATCTTTGTGAGAAGGTGAGAGAAACAGGATTTAAATCCTTCAAAAGGAGGGCATTAAATCTGCATATAGTATGCTTATGATTCCAAATGGTTTGGTTGCTCTTTTATCTTATATCTAACTTTGATAAGGAAATTTACAGAATATTCAGCTTCATTAATATGCACATAATCATGGTGCTAGGTAGGATCTGTTGATTTTACCTGATAAAAAAAAATTATTTTCTCCCTCAATTTAGTTGAAACAGTGAGATTTTGCAGAAATACTGAAATTTTTTACTGTTGGGGGTATTTGGGGGATTTTTTAATCTGTTTATTTTACTTTTTTGTCTTTCTAATTTGAGCGCTAATGATTTCCTTCAGCAGTATAATCATGAGTAGTAGTCACCAAAGACAACAGAAGGTACAACAGAGACAACGATGAACAATTTTTGATACTAATTAATTACAAATGACCAATTAGAGGATCCATTAATTTCATCTTGTGGCACCAAATCAAATGGCCCATGTGTAAAACGAGAGGAGTGCTTCTTCCAGGGGCAGGAAAGGAACCAGGCCATTAGGGTATAATCTATTAGCTTTCATACGCACAAGTCCTAGTGAGGATAAAGAGAAATCTGTCTAGCATTCAGTGGCAAGATCTGTCCCAAATTTGCCTAATTGCTTCGTAAGTGCTATTGAAACAGGAAATGTAGCTGCTACTGCAGTTGTAAAATGAAAGGAAGAGAAGGAAGATGGTTACTGAGTCTATTTTTAAGTATGAAAAATGCACTTGCATAGTACAATAATGCCGACATTCAGACATACCAGAATGGAAATAAGAATAGTACAGTGAAAGAACTGGCTTGTGTTACATTTCGGGATAATGACAACCACCCTAGACCTACACGTTATAAAACCACAATGGTTGAATAGCTTATAAGGTTTAAAGGTTAGTAGAAGTATCCCACAGATAATATTTCCTGGGTAAAATAAGCTTTTGAGAATTTTATATTATATCACAGTTTAAGAACCAGAAGACTACTGTCCTCGGAGTTCATATAATTTAAAGGCTGTCAATACTTTCCTGAGGTCTCTTTAGCTGGAAAAACAATTGCCCATACTGACAGTGGCCCTTCTAAACAAAAATTATGCATTGTAACTTTTATTTTATGTCCTATGCTAGTGACAGAAATTTTAAAAAAAGTACTCCTAGAAGAGCCAGGTAGGTTCAGAAGATGCAACAGATCTTTTTTCATTACAACAGGAGAAAAATCACTGTAAGGTACACCAGGGTCTGGCATACCAGTTGTATATGGGTACTCCTGAAATGTGAAGCTACGATGACAGTAGTGATGGATGTACTTTATCTCAGAGCTAATCCCCCCCACCTGGGATAGATGGGTGGGACATGCCATTGACGGAGCGTAAAGCCACTGAAGCATTTCCAATTACAAGTCAGAAGGGCTTTTAAACAAAAAGAAACTGTCTACTGAAGATAGGTCACCATCTCCACGTGGCTATAGAAAAATGCTTCTTCCAAGTGGCTTACTTGGAATGAATCTTGACTGGCATTGGAGAAATGGGTATTTATTGTTAACGAAGTATTATCTAAAAGAAGCCATTTTAGCAGTTAACCTATTGCAATTTGTCTACCACTACTGATGGAGATAAGCATCTCAAGAAAATAAATCCTCAGTAAGTCTTACTACCAATTAAAATAAGATTAGAAAGAAATACAATGGCATTCTCTTCCCCACCCCACCCCCCACCCTGTTCTATGAGGTTCATCTTACAGAGTTCAAGCTTGACCTACTCATTTTGGGGAGTGGGGGGTGGAGAAGAAGATAGTTTATTTTTGTAGGAAGTATGGAGATTCTTGCATAACAACAATAATGCAGGAACTGAGGCGTTAAGCAAAACACCAAATATCACAAGTGTGGCAACTGAATCTTGAGGGTTGACAGCTCTGTTCAGTCCATGCCTCCAGGGCCAGTGGCAGCTGACAAGCTAGGGCTGAAAATCAGGGTGTTTGTGTACTAATGAGGATCTGATGATATGTACCCACTGACTAGCTTGTGGGTGATGACTCAACTAAGTTTGTTAATCACTTACTAAGAATAAGGCCCTAATTAACAAGTTAGTGTAAATGTGGATTTATGGCTTTCCAGCAGTCACCAAATTACAAACCTAATATCTATGTTTGAATAAAAAACTACCTTTTAAAAAACATGGGTTTTTCCCCCTTGGCTAAATAATGAAATTCCATTGCAAGTTAAGCCTTATCTTCCTAAATCACTTACCTAGATTTCAGAGAGGTATCTTAAAATTAAAAGAACATCCATCCATGGAAAGTCATCCTATTTGTGAGCTCACCAAACTAGCAGGTTGAATCCTGCAGGGCTAGCAGATGAAGGACTCTGCTTTCCTCACACCTCCCCCAGATCCTGCCTCTATTGGTGGCTCTTTTCGATTCAACCACAAATTATTGACATTTCAAAGGAATTCTAACAGTCCTCAAGACTGATGGGCTAGCTGGAAATCGCAGCAAAGTGGAAAACCCTCAGTCAGGAATCACTCACCATTTCTCATTTGCAGTGTCCTTAGAAGTGGTACCATGAGTTGAGAGAGCCAGCAATAACAGACATGGTTGCCTTCAGACTAGCAATTCCTAATCCTTTTGTGCAGTACAATACGGCTTTTGGTTTTTAGTAGGCAGCACATGAGAAGAGTCAGGTGCCTCAGAGTATTCATTTGTGCAACTGTCAGTAGCCTGAGAGAAATGGCAAGCAGGAAAGCAGGTATGAAACTCTGCCTTTCTATCAAGATTGTATCTATTCTCTGTGTAAAAGCCTAGAGGCCAGTTTTTCCAAGTGTTCACACCTTCCTCTCCCACCATCCAGGATATCACCATAATCACAAGACCATAGCTACACCAAGGAAGGGCACACTACTCGCACCACACAGCCAAAGGTCATCACAAGCCATGCAAGGCATTCATACCTCCCTTTCTGGGCCTAATCTTGTCCTGTTGTGACATCTTGGAATAAATTGTGGAAG
Organism: Limosa lapponica baueri; assembly: GCA_002844005.1. Lineage (NCBI taxonomy): Eukaryota > Metazoa > Chordata > Aves > Charadriiformes > Scolopacidae > Limosa > Limosa lapponica. The sequence goes on along the minus strand of KZ505645.1, from coordinate 937,372 downwards.
CCACTGCATTTCATAATAGGCCTGACCACACTGATGTGGCACAGTCACTTTCACAACCTGACTTCTGGTCAGTGCTGTCAGGAGATTTATGCAAAAAATCGGGTTTTAGCAGGAGCCAGGTGTTACACCACACAGATTACAGCAGTTCAGGCATGCGTACAAGCAGCAGTGTCACTGCTGGCAGAACTTCACATTGAGACATGCCAACCAATGGTAGGCAGGGCCCCCCACGAAAGCTCTGCTTCTACAGCTTTTGTTTTAGGTGCTTAAATCCTTCCTACATCCAACATTAGATGCACATACTGTCCCATATTCAAATTATCCGATAACATCTTTGTAAAAACTTGTTTCATATCATAAATGGGTTTGTTGTTGTCTTGGGAGAGTTTATCAGTTAACTAGCTGTTTTGAGGGCAGAGAGAAACGTTTGGGCACTGACTCTCCATTTGGTTTGTGACAGGCATTTCCATAGCAGTTGACTGTGATCTTAAAACTAGAAACATGAATTCATGTGGTGATTAAGCAGATTGAGCTTTATAAATACTCAGCAGAATATACAGCAATATGTCTTCCACTGGAGGATTTCAGTCTTTGCCACAGCAATGTGCACAAGAGAAGTTTGGGAGAAACAAAGAATACAGCGCTTGCTTGAAAAAAGTTAGCTGATAAATCCAATATCCCTAAAATGAAGTTTAAGCTTATTTTTTGTCCATTTTATGTCTCAAGTACTGCTGGAAAGATCTACAGAGATTCTCACTTAATAGACTGAAAACAGATTCATATAGAGATGCCTGTCTGCTGACTGTCAGTATAAAAGCTACAGGTAACATCACCTGAAAAATATGTCTAGGAGGAAGCAGATGATTTCCACCCATTGGAGGAAGAGGATGATACCCACTAAATGAGACACAGGAGGAAGAAATGATAACGCAAGAACGAAAACATTATAAGGAGAATACTAGCCGGTTTTATCAATGCTACAAAAAGGGTAAAGATGGAGTAAAGAACCTGTTGTTTTGCTAAGAGGGATTTGTTTGTATTTCCTTGCTGTGAATGGGAACTTGGTACAGCACACAAAGCAGAAATTGCTTGGAAGATAATCAGAACAATTAATTTCTGAAGAACATTCGTCACTGGTTGCAGATTTCCTGTTAAATGAGGTTTGAGGTTTAAAAAGTATTTTTCCATGATTAAAAAAGAAAAATCATTACACATAGACACCTACAGAAGTTAAAGAATTTGAGGGAGAGCCTTTAAACATGCAAGAGCAGGAACAAGATGGGGAATGAAGTCAGGTACGGGAAGACGGTGTGACAGGAGCAAGTCAGAGAATCCTACAGTGGGCTGGAAGAGACCTAAGCTCTTCTGGCAGACAGACTGCTCCATTTCCTTAGATAATCTGACGAACACTTAATAAAATTGAAAAGTTGTTCCTGAAGTCTGAGCAGAATCTTTTTCATTGCAGTGGAGGAAGGATTCTGCCTCTGCTCTCTTCCTCCTGGCAGTCACCTCCTTCACGTTTGAAGCTTGTCTCCCTTCTTCCTTCCCACCCTTCCTTGAATAACTTCAGTTTTTCTGGCCTTTCTATACAGGTCAAGTTTTCTGGAGTAATAGTCATTCTCATTGCTCAGCTCTGAGCAAGTAACCTTCAAGTGTCATGCTCAGATGCGGACACAGGCTTTACCAGGGTTGAGTTTTTATCCCATTATCACATTTCCCCTTGCACTTCTTCTGTTGGTCAGAGACCTGACCTAACTCTCGGGGCTTTATTATGTTGTTTCCTTTAGGCAGGTAATGACAGGGTCAAAATTCAGACAGCCCTTGGTGGCTGAAGCTATACCAACTAGCTGAACACAGAACAACAGAGCTGAAAAAGCTCATGAACTTGTTAAACGTTTCTGGACTCCTCAAGGACATTGCTCCAGGTTTCTTCAAAAGCTAGTGTGGTTTTTGCTGTTTGCTGGCATTTTCGTTCCCATTTTTAAAGGCTTCAAATTCCAGAATTGCCTTTCCCGTCAGAGAAACAGGCAAACCAGAGGAAACGTCCCAGTGGCCACTCATCAGTAAGCAAGACTAACTCAGAGGGGCAGTGAGGCTACACAGTATTTCTGCGCGCAGCTATGAGATATCAGGAGATTGAGATTCTGCTAGGGATTTCTGGGGTTTTTATGCTACTGCTACTCCGTTGCTGGCTTTATCTGAGAACGGGATTATTGTTTTAACTATTCCATACCCTTCAAACACAGCATACTTATCAAATCAGCAGACAGTGTAAGGTAAAGAAGAGCTGTGAGCAAATTAAAGGTCAAAATCAGATCTAATAAAAAAAATCTCAACAATTTGAAGAAATGCTTGAAAATAAATCAAGAATTCAACAGAAATATGACCAGATTTGCAGCCAGAAATAATCACCTGCACAAACATATAATGGGTAATGACTGTTGTTTCAGAAAGGAACACTGTTTCGGGAATAACAATTCAAGTAGGCTGTGGACCAAAGAGTGTCCAGAGATGAGCATAAGGAATGACCAGAGGCCCAGAAAACACTTTTAGTGAAAAAATGGTGTTTAACCTTGCTGAAAAGAGACAGTGTATCTGATCGGAATGTTTAAGAATATAAAAGGTTTCTTTCATGAAGACAGTGAGAATAATCTTTACTGTTTTCCAAAAAGAAATAAATTACAAGTTTCGACTGCAGCAAGAAAGATTTGGGTTAGATTTGATGAAAAATAATCTGCTAGGGAAGCATTGGAGAAGGCAGGTTGCACAATCACCATTTTGAAAAAGTTTAAAAACAGATTAATAAAAGAACTTTACCGGTAACAATACAGCTAGAATTTCTTTCAACTCAAATTCTTTTTCAACTAGTATTGCCATGGCAACAAGAAAACAATTATTAATTTCAATTTGGAAATAAAATTAAGTTTTATTAAAGACTCAATACTGCACTGCTTATATAGTCCTAATGGCTCGTAAAATGAATCAGAAACTGAAGTGCCGGAACACCAGAAAAATCTTGGGGTTTTACGACCAAGTGAATCCTGTGACCAGCTCTGTCTTTCAGGCATATACCTGAAAGTTCAGGATGATTACTAGCCCAGCCTGAAAATTTCGTTTTATCCCTTTGCCCTAATTAATGCCCTATACAGACTCTCATCAGCCTATTCTTTGAGCTGGCTAGCTTCATGATATCTTTAGAAATTAAAAAATTGAAAATTGGAAACTGCTAATGAATAGAAACAAACATACTAAATATGAATAAAATGTTGAATAAGAAATAATTTCAACTGATTTCACTCTACACCTGACGTAACATAGAAAGAATACCAAAAAAACCTCCTCAATCTCCTACTTTTTCTGTTTCATATATTGTTTAACCTGCATTTCTGCCATTTTTCTTGTTATATAAATTGTATGCAGAGAGCCAGTCAAACACTGTATCTTAAAAATTAAATGACAGATATATGAATATTTATATTTTTATCACTTCTATTTCTAAGCATAATCATTTTGACAGTATATAAAGCAAGACTTATAAGCCTGCTTATTTTCTATTAAAAAATATATTTTGTTTTCCCTGACAGTGGAAGCCCACACTGAATACACAGTTTACAGTCTTTGGGCAGCAGTTTTAATGACCTACACCCTTCAATTTTCAGCAGCATTTAACAAATTTTTCCATTATCTAGGTTTTCTTTCTGTATCACTGGATAAGTCAAACTACTTCTAAAAGAACTAAACACTTACCCATACTCAGAAAGTATACAAAAGAAGCACATTTACGATAAACAGCAACACAAAAGTCTGAAAATTTGTTTTAATGTATAAGTCCCAAAATGATGGGAATGGCAGGCTACAGTTGCCTTATCAGACAAAAGGCACTTCTGCATCTCAGCAAAGCAAAGGCACATTACTCTTAGAAGCAGAACAGTAGGTTTGGGGTTGGGTTTTTTTTGCTTGTTTGTTTTGCTTTCAAGATATTGAAAAAGTCAGTCTATCCTTATTTAAACATGACACAGGACAACACTAAGAGCAGATGCTAACTGCCTTCAGTTTTAAAGTACCTAGTGAGCAATAACTGGTTACACTTTAACTGAATATAACTAATAGATTAAAGAACGATTGTGTCAAATATTTACTTCAGCTTCCAGTTTTTCACATCTGAATTTCTTTTTAAGCAAGAAAAAAAATAAAGAAGATTGCTACCACCATGGCTTTAATATGATTTGGTAGTCACAGCAGATACACTCAACAAAATATCCTAATTGCTGCATATTTGTTCAAATACATTACCCAATGTAATTGGTCTTACAGAACATATTTATCTAAATGTGCAATAAGACAGATTTTCTTTAATATGTTTTTATCTGACAGTGTAAAAGAAGTGGGTTTTTTTTTTTAAGTGGTTTGGAATTAACATGCATGTTTTACTTTCCCATCTGCCTGCGGGCGTGAGTTGGCATTTGGTCTACTGCAGTGTCTGTGGCAGCCTACTGAGTTGCCATCAGGACTGCATGGAATGTTATGTCACGTCAGGCCAATAGTAAATGCAACCAGATTTTTAATTAAAAATAGCAAAACCAAAGATGATATTCATATAAATGCATACAAAATGAATAAACACATACAGAAAGAAATAATCCACTGAAGTACAGTCAGGGTTTTTTGGTGGTTCTGTGGGGGATAGCATAAGTCTTTTTATTTTCTCTATCCACCTTTTTGTTCATGTGTGCTTTTAAAATAAATTCTCACTAAAACTAGTGGGCAAGAGTAATGATGTCTGTCATTTAAGACTGAGGAAGTGTACTGTCTGTGGACCCCACACTCCATTTTCCTTAGGGAGGAAACCTTTTGCGATTCTATTTCCTTAATGCCTGCAACATGCTTGATATTTTCAACAGATAACAGCAAAATATATATTACTTCACAACATGTCACTTTTCCCAAGACCTCATATTCTTTGGCATAAAACTCTCTTAACAGGATCATTATATTGAACTTTCAGGCATCTTATGATTTGGGAAATTTTTCTGCCAAAAATGACTGCCAAAGTCACACTAAAGACTTCGCTTCAGCCTGCAAGTTTGATGCATATGGGGCACATATTGCTTTTGATATTTGTCAAAGACAGATCCTTCTGTGTGTTGTCATTAGCTACTGGTGAACCAAAATAAATGTCTGCAGAAATTATGTATAGATATATACACATAACACATACAGAGAGTCCAACTTTGTAAACACCAATCCCTGATCACTAAAGTATGATAACACTAAGCACGGAAGGTCACCATATGCCTGCACTTTGTGCTACATCATGACTAAACACTCAGTGCACCGATGGAGTCTGTGCTGCCTGTGACACCTACCCCTGAGAAGACTGCAGAAAAAAATGAATGTGTACTTGTTTTCCTGCAAATCTCTAGTCATACTGTGCATCCGTCATGATGTAAGCAATGGCATTACTGATGACTTAGAGAACAAAGTGGACAAAATGTGATCTTGTAGATTTGATTTCATAGTAAAATAATTAAATATTCACTTATGTCTACAGGATTAAAGTAGTAATGGATTTCTATTGAAATTACACTTATAAACAATCAATCATGGAGGACAAATAATTTCACACAAGACTGCAAAATTTAAATATATAACTATGGACTTAGGCAGAGTATCTGTCTCCAGGAGTCTTTCTTTTTTGTTGCAACAGATTTCAAGACAATTTCAAAAAGTCTGAGAGACCTTGACTGAAGATTAATGATAAATCACAACTAAAAGAGCAGCTTCTGCTGCCTTCTGCTTCCATGGTGAGAACAAAACAGATTAGAAAACCATTAAGACATGATTTCCATGGGAAGTGCACTGCTGTACCTGTATACATTGCCACCTTTGGTAAAGAAAGAAACAATTAATTCGTCGGAGCCAGCCAGAACCCTCCTCCTCCTCCCCAGCCAAGCAAGGAGTTGCTGTACGTGGTATCTGGAGAACAGCTCTTCCCCTAGGTAGCACAAGCAGAAGGTAGACCTCCTCCCATGGCATGAGGAGCGTAGGGTGTACAGTGCTGCCTCTAATGCACCTCTGGACAGATCTACATCGGCTCCTCTTGGAGTAAATGCTTTTAATAAGAACTTGAAAGAAGGAGCAACAAAAATACACGTGATCATCCTCAGAAGCTGTGAAAGTGCGGGAAAATGGTAACTGTTACTGCAACAGCTCAGGCCCTCAAGTAATATTCTGTTCACTGTTTAATTATTACCTTAGTAACTGGGTGTAGAACAGTAGTTTTAAAGGCACCTAAATGTGAACATAAACTAATATATTTCTAGCAGCATGAAACAGAAAAATGCTAGCTGTGATAATCATTGTTGTCTTAACATATCTTTACCTTACCAAAACTATGGCTGTGGCTACTTGTTTTTCCCATTTTCGGTGAGAATGAATGTCATTCAACCTTTTCAAAATACAACAATTATCTACACTTTAATATTCAAACCATTTTTAGTGTTTAATAGAAGTGTTATGTTAAGGTTTTTAAAAATAAAAAAATTCACTTGCATCACATCCCTTTAATGTAGGACTTATATGTCCCTGAAGAGGTTAATTCACAGGGCTGCAATGAGTTTTATTAACATACTGAATCAGCCAGATTATAGTCACTTGCACATGTGAAATCATGTACTAGTGTGGATGCCCTCTGTATTGTTAATATCTGATAAGGGGAAAATTATGGACTAAGTCTTTTCTTTTTATGCAGAAGAGAGGTGCAGACATGCTAAGCAGTTTTGGGTACCCAGGCTACATGGAAATCAAGGACCTGTATCAATAAGTAACTAACAATTGCAGTAGCCAGGCTGCTGGTACACACTTCATCCCTCTGAATACACATTATGGCACAGCCACTGGCTAGTCACCTATGGTGCAGTGAATTCAAACTATACTTTAAAATGTCATTAGGAGTTGTGAAATTCAGACTCGTTGAAACAAAACCAAAAAACCCCAAACAAACAAGCAAACGAGAGAAAAACCAAAGAAGAGCTTTTGGGGATTTATTTATTCCTGTTCTGAATAATTTTTTCCCAAGATTACCTGCCTCAGTATGTACGTTCTCTTCTTTCCTAAAGACTTTTGAATACCAGTTAATTATGCATCAATGATTTTTAACTACTTTTGAATCATAAACAATGTGCTTGGCAAAGGATATGTCTCATTCTTATAGTACAGCTTTCACTCAGAGCCCACTTTTGCAATTTGCATCACACGAATGGTTTTTCATGCCCACAAAAAAAATTCTTGAAATTCTTTTCTGGGCACAAAGTTTTAACTGAGCAGTAGAATTCATTAGGTCTTTAATTTGTAACAGTAGCTGATAGGTTGAAAAACGACTGGAAGCTAATGAATAGAAGCTGAAAGAGGTCCTTACGCTTGTCATTTAATGACAACCTGTTTGTCACTTGTGGTAAAGAGCTAGTTTAAAAGAGTTTATATTCCCGCTTTCGTTCCCTCACCCAAGCTGTTTCTTCACAATATCCCCTCCTTGTTTCCCAGGGCCATCCATGATCAGGTGTTGCTCACTGTAACAGATTTTGATATGTCAACAGAAAAACGACAAGGACATTGCTGTGCACTGTTGCTGTACAAGTTTTATTTTTGAAATGCCCAAGCTTATCTATCATGATAAGGACTTCAAAATTCCCTATTCCTAAACTGATCTTACCGCTTAATTCAGAGTCTTTATTTCAATGCAACCAAGAATGTATAGAAAGCTAGAAAACAAAGTAAAGATTAAACATATTCACCTATCTGAATTTCCTTCTGTGCAGATACTATATTTCAGCAGACACTGACAAATGGCTATATGCTCAAACAATATTTAACTATTACATCATTGTAAATATTTCCTACAAACATTACTACTCATGGTGCAACTTGCAGCCTCTCCATCTTGGTGGCATCTATACTTCAGTCTCAGCAGTAAATATCTAGATTTTAGGAATAAAAAACTAAAGATTTCAAACCAGCTATGCAGCAGTTCCCTGTTTATCGAAGACAAACGTAACATGAACCAGCAATGTGCCCTTGTGGCAAAAGCGACTGATGGTATCCTGGGCTGCCAGCGGGTTGAGGGAGGTGATCCTTCCCCTCTACTCAGCGCTGGTGAGCCCACACCTGGAGTGCCTGGTCCAGTTCTGGGCACCCTGGTACAAGAGAGATATGGACATAGTGGAGAGACTTGAACGAAGGGCTACGAAGCTGATTAAGGGACTGGAGCACCTCTCACATGAGGAAAGGGTGAGACAGTTGTTCAGCCTGGAGGATACAAGGCTCAGGGGGAATCCCATCGATGTATATAAATACCTGAAGGGAGGGGCAAAGAAGATGAACCCAGGCTTTTTTCAGTGGTGCCCAGTGACAGGAGTAGAGGCAATGGGCACAAACTGAAATAAGGGAGCTTCTGTCTGAATATCAGGAAATACTTTCTACTTTGAAGGTGATTGAGCACTCATACAGGCTACCCAGAGAGGCTGTGGGGTCTCCATCCTTGGAGATATTCACAAGCTGTCTGGACATGGTCCTGGGCAACTGGGTCTAGGTGGCCCTGCTTTGAGCAGTGGGGTTGGACCAGATGACTTCCAGCGGCCTATTGCAACTTCTACCATTCTGTGACTCTGTGCTTATATATCTTTTCTATCGGTTATGTATTTTAATAATGTTAAAGTTCATAACAACATGAGATCTACTGTGACTGTAACAGGTAACTTCCATTTAGGACTCGTACTCTTTCAAGAAGAACGATATTTTTGTTAATTACGTCAAGCTGTGTTTAGTTCATGCTCTGTTGTGTCAAAAAGAAGCATAGCTAATTCATATTGGCATTTTAAAAGTCTAATACAACTTTACTGAATTGTATCTTGTTTATTTTCATATTTTTGAACAACTTTCCTCCACCTCCTAATGAATTTGTCACTGTTACCAAGCTTTCCAAGCAAAATAAGAGCTGAGAGCAAAAGAGAACCATGTAGAAAACTGTCTTTGATTTCTGCATAATTGCTTGACTACACTTTTTTTTTGTAACATAGAACAATGCGCATCACATTTTAAATTGGCTGATGGACCACTGGATTTTTAAAGTAAAACAATAACACAAATTTGTCAGATCATCTGTATAACATCCAACCCAAATTCTAGTGGAGCTGGAGAAGTCTTGATTAGATAATCCTAGTGATGCTGAATTTAAAACATTACCCTGCCCCAGTGCCTAATTATGGTTTCTGTTAAGCACTTGTATCTAATTCTAAATTTGATAATTTTACTTTCTAGACATTGGGTAGTCATATTTTTCATGATAGTTTAAAGGACCTTACTTAACATGCTCTCATAAGGCCACAGATGAGTCATCTCTTAATAGGCACATTGATTAAGCAAATATTATATTGTACTTTACACTGCTGTACTCATACCTAAGATCACAAGAAAAATGCAGAGGATTTTTAAACTTATTTAGAGAAGAAATGGCATTCTTGGTCATACAGACACTGAGTAAAGGACCAGGTGAAATCTTCAGCTTTGGAAATCAAATTATTTTCAGTTTCAGTTGAATTGTTTTCTGAACCAGCTTAAAGAATTGCAATTCTTAAAAATACTTCATTCAGCATGAAAGGAAATTTCAGACTTGACATCCTCTCTCTGAAGAATTAGAAATCACTGTAAAGCATATAGTCTTAAGAATAAATTCAGCTAATAAATTTAGACAAGAATACTAGGAATAGACACTTAAACAGAGATCTGCCATCCTGATTCAGTACATGTGCTGCAAAAAGAACAATTCTGGTGAACTCTGGAGATTCCCTAGGATGTGATGAAACTCAATGTTTTCAAATCCCAAGGACTCAGAAATATCTAGTTACCACTGGGTGCAATGACAAGAGCTTTCTAAAAACCCCTCAGAAAATTTTCTGAAAACCACCTCAAAAAATTGTGAACTTCGAAGAACATACTTTCCCTAAAGCACACCTTGTACTTTCTTCAAATCAAATGGCATGTGATAAAGAGAGAGAGAACTTTTAAGTTTCAAAGCAAGACTAGCCAAGAAAAAACTGCTAGTTGCTTTTCCTTCACTGCAATGAAAATGTTATATATAAGAAGCAACTGCTCTGAGAAGCTTGACAGATTCATTATTGGAAGATTCTGGAGATGAAGTCAGGGAGGGGAACAATGTGGAGACACTTTAACCAAACTAAGAGGAAAGGCAACATATTGCACTGGCTATCTTTACGCAACTGAAAGAACCTGTATTTGTCCAGCATTTGTTCTACAGTCATATATATATATTAACATATATATAGATATAGCATGGTAGGATTATCAAATATAAAGAAGCAAATACTATACGTAAGGCAGAAAGAAGTGGCAGAAGTGTCTTATTCTATGTTGCACTGCAGATACTCAAAAGTCTCCTAAAACCAATATATTGCAAAGGCTGCCAAAGCTCTTTTCTGTCTAAACAGACTATCTTTAAGTTTATATTGAAAAATCTACAGTCTCCATGAAATTCCTTCCTGCCTGTCAGAACAATTAACAGATGCTAGTATTAGCCTGTAAAAAATATAAAAGCTTTACAATAATTTTTGCACTGTAGTATTATTTTACAACTTTGAAACACGTGTTTATTTCAGTTTTAAGAAAAACACCAGTATAGAATTGCTGTGATGCCAGAAGAAACATTACTTGTGAAAAGCGACAGTGGAATATAAAGTGGTTGGACTAGAGGGGGGAATAGACCTGAGCAAGGACTCAGATTTATACTGCATGCCATAAAACTCTTGTTAACACAGATTTACATTTGCTTCATGTGCATGTTTGTGTGGAAAATAGCCACTCTCAGATGCACAAAACCAGGAGGTATAACCTAATTGATACACCTCATTACCCTAAGCGTGGGCAACATGCACAGGAGCACGGAACTAAGAACTATGAACTCATTTTGAAGAGGCAAAGTGCAGTGGCAGGCAGCAGTTCTAGCTCAGGTCCCCAGCACACTGAAACCATCCCAGTGCGACACTGAGCTAATTTAGCCTGCCTCTCAATAGGAAATAATCTGTGGAGAAAGCTGCACACCAACAGTCATAGCCACCAAGTAGCTATGGCATTCCCTGCTCCAGAATTAGCTTAGTCACAGTATTCCTAGGACTTCTGGACCTCTGAGATGCAGAGGGAAGTCATTAAGTTTTGTATCCTCTCTTTGTACTGCACCAGGGAGGAGGAACAGAAGGACAGTCAAGCTTGTAAGACATTAAAAAAAAACAAACCAAACACCAAAAAAACCCCAAACAAAAAACAAACAGTGAGAGCAGAGATTGTGGCTCATTAGAAGCCATGACTGGGGAAGTCTCATTGGCCAGAAAGATGAGCTGCCAGAACACAGCTGGTGTGGAGAGCGGACAGCATTGGAAGAAAAAGTGGCAGGCAGGTCTCCAGAGGAACGTCTGCAGGGAACTTTATGCAACATGGAGTTACAGTCTTCTAGATGGATTATGTCTCATATCTCAGGGGACAAAAACAGCAGTCATAAAATATTCCTCAGCTCTACTGGTGAATTTACTAACTTGCCATTTGTTATTCATTGATTTTGCTTGTCTTTAATACTTCATTTAAGTAAATCCAGATATTTTTTTTTCTTTAGCCACCTCTGCTTAAGGCAGCTGATTTTCAAAGCACTACTGTGATCTCTCTGGTTGTAGTCATGCTGTTGTTACCTTTATCTTTCCCTGAGCTAAAACATTTTTATAAAATAGAGAGTCCTCAATACAGCTACTGGTGTAGAATGAAGTTGCTTAGTTATTAAGGAGACTTTAAAACAATTCAGCATGTATTATCAGTATTACGTGTTGCAGGGATGCTCAGAAAAGTTAGGGCATTTTCCGGGAAGCTAATTTTGTTGTAGGTTTCTGAGTTCAAGCCTCTGAGTGGTTTCCATTCTCCTGGAAGGACCAGGCTGAATAGGTTGGGCTGGATGACTGTAAGACTTGCAGCAGTTACAAGACCAGTCACTACTTTGTAGAAACAGAAGAGAATGCTGTGCCTATTTCTTATGTTAACACAGCATCTGACACCTCTTTCTATGTTATTTTACATCGCTACTTACAGTATCATCCTGTTGACAGCTGATCAGAATAAATCAGTCTCTAGGCCAGTGTCACCAAGGTTGCAAATAAAAAGCAAATACTAGACATTAATAAAGCGGCAACCTAACTCTTAACTAAAAGAAGGAAGTTTCAGAAAGTGACAATAACAAGCTACTGTTTAAAGACAGTATCTTTCAAATTATTCCACACTGATAACAGGAAATTCACTGTGAATTGTACTTCAAAGATCCATCTGTTACACCTGGAGTATTCTGTTCTTAAGGTCAAAATTAAGGTTTTATGTAATATCTGAAGTGAGGATATGGCACAAGACAAATATTGATATATTTTAAAACTCTACCACTAATCTGCGCTCAAAAAATAACCACCAATTAATAGCATTTCTGTATTCAATGTGTTAGATTTTATTCAATATTCCACCTGAGAACAAGACATAAATTTCCTAAATGTGATTTTCCTTTCAGCATTCACTTTGTGTTCATCAACTAGAACAGTATGTAAGATGAGTAAATTTAAAAAGGCAAAACAGATTAAGAAAATCCAATAAATTAAATCTAGTCTGTTGCCTGAAAAGGGACAGTATTTGCTCATCAGAAGACTATGGAAGAAACTCAAAACCAGGCCATACATGAAGCTTATTCTATTTTTCTTATTCACTTATATTTAGGGTTTACCTTTAATCTTCTCTGAAGCATGTAAAATTGTACTCATGTTTCAAACAAACAACACTGGGAAAAAATTAAAATTGTATTAAGTGATTGCTTTTCTTTATATTTTGAATCACTAAGTTTTATTGAGTGTTAAACACAAAAGGAAAACTGGAAGCCGAAGGAGGGTGTATTGGACCAATGCAGCAATACCCAGCTATGTAATAAGCACTTACAGTGGGAATCAGAAGGGATTGTTGGTGCTGTTGGTGGGGGTACGGGTGCTGTTTTCTAAGTCATAGTTTGAAGAGTGGGAGGGATTCAGAAAGAATTTCTTTAGGTAAAAGAAGCTGGTATTCGCTGATAAAATGAAGCACTGCTGCCTAGTCTTATATAGGACAGTGTTGTTTTCTTTCAGTTGACATTAATTGGGAGGAGTTGTCCAATTTCTTTGTTCACAGCAAATAAAAGACACTTTGAGTTTCATGTCTGGATTGCTGTGGCTTGGATGACATGAAGCCCCAATTTTAAGCCCAGTACTTTTCCATTTCACTTGATGTGCATTTGCAGAAAGGAGACTCCAACTTTATGCATCAAGTCAGTATCAGAGTAAAACTAGTACAGATCCTAGAATTGTGTTTGTAATAAGGAAATGGCAATCTGAAAGAGGACTCATTAAAATATGCCACCTAAATGTCAAATAAGACAGTGAAAATAAATTAACTTTTCTGAAGAAATTGGGCTGCGAGAAAGATATGGACTTCGGGGAACGAGTCCAGCAAAGGGCAACAAAGAGAGTTAGGGGACTGGAGCATCTCTCCTGTGAGAGCTGTGACTATTCGACCTGGAGAAGAGAAGGCTTAGGGGGGGACTTATCAATGTGTATACGTGATGGAAAGGAAAGAGGAGAGTGCAAGACTATTCTCAGTGGTGCCCCTATTCACAGAAACACAGAATGTGCTGTCTGAACTTCAGTAAATGCTTTTTTTACTTTGAGGGTGACAGAGGAGTGGCACAGGCTACCCAGAGAGGCTGTGGAGTTTCCCTCCTGGGAGATATTCAAAAGCCATCTGGACACGGTCCCGGGCAACCAGCTCTATGTGACTCTACTGACACAACCATAGGACGAGTGAGTACCTTTACAAGGAAAAGTTAGAAGTCTTAACATGGTATAAAATAAATTCTTAACAAAAAAGGGTGATCAACCATCAATGTAACTGATTTGTTTTCTAGAACCGTAGTCAATTGACTAGGCCACTCCTCTATAGCTTATTTCTTAAAACAGAAAGTGCTGTAGCCCCACAGCAACCACTTGCAATGAAAAATGCATCAAACTTAGTAGGTAGATGCATTTTCCCATGCTGGTTGGTATTGGTTAGAGGCTGAATATGAGTATGAAGAGAATGGCAAGCACCAAGATGAATGCAAAGGAAAAGCCTTGGTAATGTGGTGGGAAGATAGTTTTCTTCTGCTCCATTTGCCAGGACAATACATTTTCTGTAACTATCACTTCGCAAGGAGCTTTAAGGAATCATACACATGCCTGACAGGCCAAACACTCCCTTCATATATCACCCAAACTACCAGCTTCAGTGACCTAAGTCCAGAAAAATCACGCTTTCCTAGTCTTGAAACATGTCTTCTTGGCCAGGATGTGGGATTAATTTATAATTGCGACTTCAGTTGCAGTGATTTAAATTCTCATTTAAGTGACTTGGTTCTGCAGTGCTACTTTCATCTTCTTCTAGTTGAACGTGGGAAAATATTCAGTCTATGCCTCGCAGCTGCACAGGTGATAGTATAATAACATGCAATAATTACATTTTACTGTCTCAGTTGTTATTAACACTTTTATTCAAAGTTACACACAGTTTTCAGCTGTCACATTCAGAGTTAAAACTGCAACATGTGAGAACATCTACGCTAGTAACTGATTTTTAGCTGCAGAGATCTTCTATATCAGATTTGGGCTTTTTTACCACCTTATTTGCCCATAAGTTAAAATGCAGCATTTCATATAACATCATAAACTACACTGAAACTGCTTTCATATCAGTGTTTTCAGGTCTCTTGAGAATTTGTGAAAATGATAAATGATCCCTGCAGATTTCTCTGTCCACCTAAGACATCACGTTATTCCAGTTTTATGTTCTACAGGCAGATTAGCAAGCTTAAGTCGGACATATTAAGTGCAGTGTAGCTGTACATCAATAGTATTTGTGCATGGGAAGCCATATCCACATAGTAAACCCAAACAAAACCCGCGGCTCTAATTAGGTGTATACAAAATTGTACTCTAAAACAGAGGTAGGTCTCTGCAGACATCATGTTGGTGTCCAGTGGTAGCCGAACATTTCAACAGAATATTAAGAATTTCTAGACGACCACAGCACAAAACAGAGGACAGCCTTATGAGAGTGTATCTACATCCATGACATCACCTTACCTAGAACACTGATTGTTTCCAGTTCTCCTTTGCATACTCCAAAAATGAGATGGTAGAAAAAAAATAGGTACAGCAAAAGGGTGCCAAAAATTATCAAAATCATGGAATGATTCCCACTATGTGGCACTAAAGAAAACAGCAAGAGATACAAATGAGTTTGCAAAGGAGTTATGAAAACATAAGTAATAGTGGAGAAGATGGTAAGAAACAAAGTGGAAAAAATCTCCAACTAGGTAAAGGGATAAAAGACAATGGTTCTCCAGATTCTCCAGCTAAAGCGTTCTGACATGTATTTAGAGACCCAATCTTTCAAGTATGCAAGTTAGAAAAAGAAAAAAGGTCAAACAAAAAAGACCATTGCTTATATTCCCCTTCTCCCATGCTTTTACACTCCAAATGGAAAAAAAAAGATAAACGATAAAATCCAGTATCGAACAGTTGAAGTAAAATCTTGGCAGATGTGCTGTTGCACTGCACTTTGTTGTCCTTTTTTTCCATTACATGATCTTATAGCATAAGATACCATTATAGCTGTGAGTTACAGCCCCTCAACAAAGAGCAAAGAAATCTAGAGAGAGAAGTTTCCAGAAGACAACAGTGCTCCTATCTTTCAGCCATGTCCTTGTGGTACATTTCAGAAGCATTCTATAATGTAGGCATCCCACTCCCAGTTCCTGTGCAAAGGCCTAGTCCAAAGCCAAGTGAAGCCCTTCCATTGCTCTAAGTAGATCACATCCTTTGGACCCATAAAGGAGTGACTTCTGTCACCTATTGCAGCTTTTTCCATAGGATATAAGTTGTTGCTTTAATGCTTCATAGTATTTCAAATGAAGGACAAGCTCTCATCAAACAAATCTGAGTAAAATAAACACAGTTCATATAACAATTTGCTTCCTTTGCTGTGAAAGACATTCTCATACCATTCAAATTAAGGTTTTTCCATTGGAGTTTGATCATCTCTTCTCTTTCAATTCTATAAAAAGAAAAATCACTAAGGAGCAGCTGCCTGTTCTTCAAGAGCAAAAACCTGCAACCTAATCTAAATTCTGTTTTTCTTGCTAAGTAAGCATTTTTGTTTCTTGACTTGCATCTTAAACTCATTTAGCACTAAACACAGATTTAAAAAAGAAACCAAGCCTGTTCTATTTTCCACACAAACAATCACAGTAAGCGGTTTAACAAAGGAAAAAGACAAAATGCTTTCAATATCTAAAAGACAACTGGCCTCATACTTTACGTATTGTCACACTCTGAAGTGATTTAGTAGATATCTATCTGCTGCTGTCTTTATCCACTTATTTTTGCCAAGTAAATTTAAGGCAATCCCTGCTAAAACATACTAGAGTAAATTGTTAAGACTGGTGCAGTTCTTGCATAGTTTTAATACATAGCCCCGCTAATGCAAATTGTTAAGACTGGTGCAGTTCTTGCATTGTTTTAATACATAGCCCCCCCCCCAAAAAAACCCAAGACAGAATATATGCCATATTTTTCATAGAGCTTTTCAAGGCCCAAAAGGATTTCTTGAAAGTCAGAAATGTTTTACATAAATGAGGTCTTTTTGTCTTCAACTGCTCAGCCTGACTCGTTAGGAAAGATCACAGATTGATTGTTCCTAATACAAACTCTTTTCTTTGTAGCCAGCTTTTTATTTTTTCTTTTTAAATGAAGATGCATGCACTACCATATTGCCTATGTTTTTCTGCCTTCACTAGTTCTGCAGAAACATTTGTGCAGCACAAGAGGCTTACTTGCAGCAATGAATTTTCTTCTGGTTGACATTTTCCCCAACTTTTATCTCAGTAGCTCTCACACAGCACACGTCTTGAAGCTAGTTATAAACACAAATTCATTTTCTCTTAGTTTAAGGTCACTTAAGGATTTGGAAGACATTTCTTGTTTTCCTTAGTTCCCTATAGTGTTTAAAATTATCATATATTAGCTTCTTTTTTTTTTCCTATAGGTTGAATAATACAAGTTCTTTTAATTGCTTCTGTTTTTCACTAATAATCCTTCTTTCTTCTTGGAAACCCTCTCCAATTTACCTACTACTGTCTTGTAGGTTAGTATCTACTATTGCAGAAACATTGATTACATTCAGTACAAAAAAGTAATTGATAAGTTATTCCTTTAAGATAAGCAAGCAAACACTACCAAAAGATTAAAAGCCTGAAGACTATAAAATTAGGGCCCATGATTTATGCGCTTAAAAAAGCTAATGATCTGCATCAACTACAAATGCATCAAATCACCGAAATCAAAAAGCTCTATTTCTATTTTTACCACAAAGTCATTGACAGAATAAAGAGACTAAAAGTAGTGCAACATTCATGAATGATTTAGTAAGAGGAGAAGATGCCGACTGAATCAAGATTCAGACGTCAGTATTTGTCAGCCAAATGGGACAGAAAGCTCCTTATAAATGAACGCTTAAAAACAGCTGAAATAGAAAATGGAAGTGTTGTCAACAGTTTTTATTCATTATCTGTAGATAACGCAAATGTCTGGTATGTTGTTCTTGTATCTCATAACTTATTTTCTTCTGTTTGCTGTATCTTATCATGTGAGACATAAAAGGATATCTCTAACATGAAAGGAATAATCTTCTTCTGACCAAATGTATAGTCTAAACATCCTCTACCTCTCCATCCCTATTCACTATAAAATTAGATCATTAAAAAAATAAGCACAACAAACATACTAGACTCCTCTTCTGTAGGAGTCTGAGTATGTCTCCCCACCATGTCCTTAAATAGAAGTGCCTGGACCGTACAGAAGGTTACAATTTAGTAGCACCTTTTGTAACTTCATAATTTAAATGATGAATTTCTAAAATCTGGTTCTAGAAACCCTAGCCTGGCCCAGGTAACCTGAAGTAGTTCTCTTAGGGTTTTTTTGGTGAATTTTTGTGCTGTTTGCATTTCATTCAAAAATGGAAATTAGAATTATATATTATATTCTTAAAAAAAATAGTGAAATTAATTACTTAGCATCTGTGAAGTATCAAAATTAAACTAGTGATGAAAATAGCATGTATGACACAGTACGTACTGACTGAAATTATTGTTATCAAATGGGTTTTAATTATTTTCCACTGAGGTGCGCTCTCAAAAAGTTGAACTGATCCAGAGGTAGCAGACTAACTTGGAATAAAAATACGCAAAACCCTAAGAAAATCTGCTGCAGAAAGATTTGCAAATGGAAAAAGATCAACATAGCCATCCAAGCAAAAGCAGGTCAAACTGTAGTATCAATGATACCAGGATAAAGTAAATTCCATGCCCAGAGAAGGGGAAAGGAAAATGTCTAAAAATTCTTGAGGGAGCAATGGGAATGTCAACAAATTCCTAAGAAAATAAAGTGGCACAGTGTACAATGAATAACCTGAAGAACTGGAGCCATTAAGTCAAAAGAAAATAGATCCTAAAAATGGGTAATAAAAAACACTGAAGCATGTCTTCATTTTCTTTAGGGACAACCTAAAAGCAAAGAAAAGGTTTTCATTACACCAGCACTAAGAAACTGAGAAATGGAAGCAGATTTTCCCAATACTATGGCCCACATTGAGACTTTAGAGATTAAAATGGAAAGACCTGAAAAGAGTTTGTAAGGTAACAGACATAAGTAGCTGAAAACATGCAGCACAATATTCTGTAGATTGTTTAGTAAAGTAATGGTAAACTGGAGAAACATGCAGCCACTTTTGGGTACATCTAAATGAAATACTAAATCTTGTCTCAACCCCTGCAATGCAACATTGGGCAATAATCTTCAGATTCAGTGAGCTTTATGAATTACTAGTATCTAACAAGTGAGGTCTTTCTCTAGGTTCATGAAGTACATCAGAGGGACTAGTAGTTCTATCTAACCATGACAATTCTCAATTCTGAGTTATCTCCTAAAATGAAAGAAACCTCCAAAGAGAATACCTATAACTCAATATGCTTTACTGAACCAACAGTTTGAATATAAAATTATTTCACTTTCATAAGCTACAGTCTAGATTTTAAAATAGAATCTGCTTTGCTTATTGCAATTGTTAAGGTCAGTGAATAAGTGCCCAGCAGGTGACCAAAGTGGTGTTACTTGCCAGTCTGTCTGCGCTGTGATTAGCACCAAGACACAAGAGTCCATTTTTTAACCGTATTCATTTATGTTGCATGCTAATTACATGGTGTCAGAAATAGAACACTTCAAAATAGAATACTTCCATTTGCCTTTTTTTTTTACCCAAAAGGAACTGTTTTCCTACCTTCCAGTTCTTTTCCAGGATAGCTGAGGTGACATCCTCTTACCTTCTCCCAAGAAATACGACAGGTCTCCATTTAATACCAGTGGGAACAGTAAATTGACAGAAAACAACAACTATATGGAGCAGCAGAATTTGGAGTATGAATTATAAAAGATGAGCTTATTCTGGAAAATTGCAAACTAACAAAAAATGTACCTCTGTGCAAAATCTCATTTTGGGCTAGCTGAAGAGTATTATTTTAATTTCCACTTCTTATATTTCATTGCTATACAACAAAAGAAGGAAAACAAAAATAGTTCAAAATGACAGTCAACTTTCTTATCTATAAAATGTTTTAATTACTAAATTTAGTCCACCCATTCTGATCTCCCTGAAATTATATTGCCAGTTTTTCTAAAAAAAAAAATACCCCATATCAGAAAAACCTCACACAAAACGTCCTGTAATGTTTCTCCAGTTTCATAAACCATTTAATTTCAGCACAACTGCTTGCTCCAACAATATGAGTTTCTTTGCAAAAACTGATGGCCTGTTTGAAATTTCTGAATGACTCACTCGATGTTTGGAAATTTGTAGTCAGGAAACAACCCACTTTTATTTATGTGAAATCAGCTGCACCATAAGGCCTCTGAGTTATGGTAAGCAACTAAGTAATGCAGCAAATCACATCAATGTGGATTAACTGGAAATGAAATTCATTTATGACAAAATTGAATCTGAATATATCGAGGTTGCTTTCAGAAATAAACTTGACTTGGCAGAAAAAAGCATGGGCTTAAAAAGTACATGAAAATAAAACTGCTAAATGTAGAAGAATGGAAACATCCACAGGTAAAAAGTGCAGCATACCGGAGAATAAAAAAAAAAGAGTACAGCCATAAGAAAACAAAACCTAGCAATTGTAGATTCACAAAACAAACAGCAGTTCTGTGAAACCACACTTTCAACCATAAATTCCAACCTTTTTCAACTACAAACTAGAAGCAAATATTAAAACATCAGCACAAAGGTGACAAAAAACACTCTTACGCTGAAAGTACAGAGATGGATTTCCTTAGGTTCTTCAACACAAAAAAAAACAGAATAAATTTTTAAAGAGTAGGTTCTGATATGGGAAATAAACAGAGCAGCAATTCAAAATATATATCATAGCACGCTTATTTTGTTAAGGGAAAACTTTTAACAAAACTTCATGGTACAAAGAATAAAACTTTGTAGCTTGCATTTAAAAGACCTATCTTTTTAAGTGAATCAGAAGAACAGAATGTTCCACGATCAAAAGCTAAAACTTTTAATGTAAACAACTACGCAGCTATATATTTCTACATAACAAGTAAAAGCAAGTATGTGGAATCTACTTAGTTGAAGCTTATTGTAGAAAATTCAGGTTTTATGTGCAAGTGACGGCTCATCTTTATCAAATAATACTGAGCATGGGTCTACAAGCCAGGTGTTCTGTATATGTCAAACAACTTTCATTTTAAGTGGTAATTTCGAGGGCTGTTTTAAACCAAACTGTATCAATTGGGTGTACAAGCTAGAATGAGTGCCAAGGTCCTTGCAAATTCCTTTTAAAATGAAAAACATGCAGTAAGAGGCTGTGCAGTGTTTTACTGCTTCCCATGCAAATGATCTCTATATTTTTCTCAAAAACAAATTCGGAAACAGTTTTCAGTGACATTCCCATATTAATTGAGACACTCACAGAGAAGATATTTTGCTTAGAAGCTAAAAAGCTAAAAAATAAGTATGAAAAGGTTGTGCAGATGGAAGGTGAATTTTTATCACAGAAAAATCTCCAGCATGTTGATATAATTAAGCCTTCCTAATGAGTTGGAAGTTCAGGCTAGTTAAACAAGCTATTTTAGTTCCTCGAGCCTTCTTCTGCAGTTGATGGAGAAAGACTCTTCTTGAAGAAAACGCCTAACTCGGGAGCTGATCTTGCTCTCTAGAGGGCAGTCTCTCGCTCTCTCTTTCTGTGCTGACTACAGAAAAAAACTAGAAATTAGCAGCATCCCTTCGTTAATAACCTCATTCCACGCTAAACTGGTATGTGGAAAGATTGGCAAGAGCAATTACTTTGAGGAATTAAATAATGTCTCAGGTATAAAGCTCTACTGAAATGTTTTGAGTTTAACAAAGAATCCAGGATATCTGTTACTACAACATCATCAGCAAGTTGGAAGGCTTCTTCATCGATGATTAACCAGTGACATGTTTTGTTAAACAGTGACTAAAGCAAAGTGAAACTATTTTCTTACCAAGAAAGTAACACTAAAAATCTGTCATTATGTTTAACAAATATTTATAATTTGAAATGTATTGAAGGCAAAACAAACTAACCATAAGAAATCACTTTATCGGAATTCTAGTGAAAAGTTCTGTTAAGGTCTCTTCAGGCTTTATAAAGTGATGCAAATTTGCAGAAGTACTTCTAAGAATGAAATACTATGCCAGTAAGAAATTATTATTGTTGACAAATTTCAATGGCACCTTTTGAAAATGAAATTAAGAAGATGCAGGAAGGGAAATTTTAAATTACTCACATACCACCCTGTCTTGTGAAAATATATATATTTGTGTATATATATATTAAAAAAAAATAATATATATATATATATAAACTCTGAAAAACTCCAATGGGAAATACTTTTTCAGGACCACTGATTCTGAAATTTGTGCATATTAAAGTGAAAGAGAATACATTTAAGTAAAAATCTAACTAGCTTCTTGATTCAAAGCCAGAGTTAAACCGAGAGGAGATTAGTTACAAACTGCTCTGAGCAAATGAGAAACAATGTTAACTATCAAATAGCGTTTGGCAACCTGCTGATATAGCAGCCTGCGTTCAGGTTGTATATCCTCACTATCTCTGAACTTCTGCCTTGCTGCACAAATAAAGGCCATCTAAATAAAAAACAAGCAATAAACTGACTTTGCATTTCTGGGGGACTGCTGTAGGCAGAAATAACTTGTGCCATCTCCTTCACTGAGGGACGGAGTTAAGGAAGGCGGTGAAAGGCAAGAATAAGATACAGAGAACAGTAAATAGTCAAATGTAAGAATTCATCTCAGAAGTTCAACATGGCAACTTATCTCTATTCTGCCACCGAGAAGCAACGGAAAGAGAAAATCACATTCAGTGCAAAATCTCTGGAAGACTAGTCTATGCTCATGTGCCAGCTACCACTGAAAATTATCCATACTTGTCAGGGGAAGGAGGGAACTGAAACTAAGTTATCAACATGCCATCCAGTAAAGATAATGGAGTTGACCTCCGTTCTGTGGCAACGGGACTCATCTCACACACTGACAACATTTTTTCTGAGGAGAAGGAGTATATGTGTGTTTGTGTGTATACACACACATTTTATTTTATATATATAAATATATATACAAAAATATATCTATAAACATATTTTACCAAGACTTCAATTAATAACTGTGTCTTAGAGCTTTAAAAAAACAAAACCCACAACACTAAGTATAAGCAGTACAGCTGCAAAACCCTTCAGAAATATAGGAAGCTTGACCAAGAAGGCTAGGAAAAAGGAAGAAGAAAAAAAAAAAAACCCCACACTTCTCGGCTGGAAAAGTCACATTCCTTCTGTATCAGCCCCAGTGGCTAAATAATAAAAAAGTCATTTTAGTGATGTTTCATTATCTTTTGAGACCAAGCACCATGACTTTGCTCTCTCTCTAATGCCATGTGTTACTGAGGAGCAAAACCTCAAACTCTTGATCCACAGAAAGCTAGCCATAGCTAGAATTCATAGCCACAGAATTAGTGAACGCCCGCAAAGCAGATCAGAATGGCTGGTTACTGTCTGTTACTCCCAGGAAGGCTTAAATAGTTGTGTTTATTCGTTCACACCCAAAATATAAAAGGTTGAACCTGTGAAATTCTCTCATTTCTTCTATTTAATTCTACCCTGGCAAACAGCAAATGTCCTTATCCTCTAAAGGCAGAAAACAGCGACATCATCACCAGCACGGACATTATGGTCCCAATTATACGTTGCACAGCTATGCCTGGCAGAACTTGGGAGCTGTTTGATGTTCTTTTGTCTTCCTGAGCTGGCAGAGAATAAAAGTCTGAGACGTGAATTTCCCTACCCTTGGTTAATCTAATTGGGTTGTTCACTCATTTTAAGTGCCAGCATTAACTGTTCAATGATCCTGTTTTGGAAAGCAGTTGTGAGAGGAAGTAGAACCCGCAGCACAGGAGGATCAGCTGGGAGTTCTCAAAAGCAATAAAACACAGAAGGAAAAAGTAAATGAGAAATAGAGGATGAACTGGAAAAAAAATGCTAAGAATGCCAGGAAAGAAAAAGAAAGACAATAAACAGCAGCTCTAAAATTGCCTTTCCAGCTCTTTGTGACATTCAGTCTCACCGAGACATTTACTCTGTGTACTAGCAGTACATTTAGATTTTATTGTTTATTTCATCTTCTTAAGAACTTTCTACTCACTTTACTGGGAAATCTATTGTGGCTAAGGGGAAGTGGACAGTTCACAGGCTGTGTACAATGGTAGAAGGTGGCCTTCTCACGAGGATATGTTCACTCCCAATTTCTAATGCAGAAGGCCATTTTAATTTTTGTTAGGTGCAAATCAAATTACAAATGTTTACAGTGCTGTGGGCATGAAGCCAAGCAGTATGTGCTTTTCTGAGCAAAAATACCTTCTTGTCTGGAACTTACAAGAGCAGAGAAGGGACAATAAGCTCTTAGCTTTTAAGGACAAGTTAAGATAGCTGCGTAATAAAGAACACCCAAGTTAACCGTGATGAGATGACATGTGGGAGAAAGTAAAAAAAACTTTATTACTTACAATGAAAAATAAAAGAGGGGAGGTGTGGGTTTGCAGCACCTGTTGCAAAATCCTGCATACTGAGCCATGTTATTGGTACAAGAATAAGAGGATTTTATAATATTTGCTAGGAGGTTGTTTTTGACACTGCTGACAGCACTACTCAGAGAATAGTCAACACTGCCTAATAACAGAGACAACTGTTCATTATGCAATAAGAAACTGAGCTAAGTATTTTAACACAAATGGGTAGCAGGCATCTTTCAGATGTATTATGTTACCATGAGGAAAGCTGTGGGGTTGCAGGCATGTTTCGGTTCTAACATGCTGAGGTATTGAATGATAGACACATAAAAAGAATTTTTTTTACGACTGTGAAATTAAAGGCATCCAGCAAGCAAACCCTAACCAAGTATTGCAGAGAAACAATGATAAATGAAACATTCCTGATGCGACATTCAGTTAAAAATATCCTCGACTTCAAAGTTTTGCTGATTATTAAAGTGAATGACAGCAAAAGCAGAGCTCATCTTGTTTGTAAAGAAAAAACTGTTGATTGTCAAGCGGACATCTTTTGGTAACTTTGATATCAGAAATGGAAACCTTCCACGACAAGTATTAAGCTATGGCACTGAAAACAAATAAGGTATTTGAATTAGAGTGACATAATCTACCACTTAAAAACAAAGCTAAATAAAAAAGACAAATGTACTTTATCAAGGTAAAAATTGGATTACTGTTAGAAAAAGAAAAGAGAAAAATCAAGATCAATATTAACACTTTCATACATAGAAGATGTATAAGTGTATAAGCATCTCAGTCTACAGACTGTTTAACTAAATTTAGTATTTACACAGTACCTTATAGAAAACAGGTATGATTAAAATATTTTCTAAATTCTTTGGCTTAGACAAAGACCATCAGAATTAGTGGATGATAAAACATCATGTTATTGTTTACATTGATCATATCTAATTATTTAAATCAAAATAATTTTAATAACATTTTTTAAAAAAGAAAACCTACATTAAACTCTGTAGCCTTACAGTAAGAACCCTTTTATGTATTTTTCTTTCTTGAACTAGAAGAATGGAAACTAAATACTCAAAAACTCTTAAACATACACATCAATAAATATTTCCTTCTTTACTAGGATCTTAACGTAACCTGACCCTTTAGTTTCAAGAGTCACTCCAGCTAAATACCTAGTTACAAACAGTGAGAATATTTATGGTAAAATAAATTAAATTAAATTAGATTCCCATAAACTAATACTGAAAGCGGGAAGGAAAAAAACAAAAACAAACCAACAACCAAAACCAAAAGAATTCATATTCAGCCTTTTCAGTCACTTTCTCAGAGGGCATTCAAATGTCACAACAGGCAAAGTACTTCTCTGGTCTGAACAACAAACAGACACATATTAATTACCTACATGCATTCTTTAGCCTGCCCTGCAAAATTCAACAAAGCAAAAAAATGAAAATACCTTATTTAAACACATGCATCCTTGTTCTCATGAAAAATAAAAAAATCTAAGCAATCAAAACGAACATGAAAAAGCAATGCAAAAAGGATAAAGTCACCTGCTCTAAATGAGAAGCTGACATAGCTTGTTAATCAGAATTTCAGTCTATAAAATAGATTTAATCTACAGTGCCAAATCAAATTTGGTAAGAAACTTGTGTGTGATTTTAAGTATGTATTTATTATTTACAAAGGCAGTAGATTTTTCTCTAAGAAAATTTGTCTTCTAACTTTATTTAATTAAGTACAAATTAGTTAGAAACTTAGTGTGAAAAAAATTGTATCACTTTCAGTAGATTTTCTGTCAACCTTAAAACTAACATTCTGGTTATCCTAAATATACTACCACTAAAGTAAATAAAAGGTAAAAATTATCAATATCAATAAAACAGCTTGGGTACCTAAGCAGTCAGTAGGAAGCTAGTATTACTTTTCGGATTTGATTTTATTTGCAGTAAAGGTACATATTATAATACAACTTATTAAGAAGCACTTGAAAGTCTTTAAAAGGAAATCCATTATATTTTCCAGTGTTTTCCAAGCAAGTTGTTTTTCCTTTTTTGTCTCTTTGCTTGCTAACAAAGCCCTTTTTGTACTCTGTTTTCACTGTAAGAAGGACAGCGGTACCTGCCTAACCCTCTGCAATAGTTGCCACACAGTTGTTTTAATGGCAGATGCTGAAAATTGACAGAGGAAATGAGACACTTTTAAATCTTCCCCTTATAGAATACACAATTCACTGTTCGTGGAGTCCTCGTCTATAAGATAGTTAGCAGTCTAGACAGTTTTCTTCTTCATGTATAACCATGAGAAAGTAATACGGAGAATAACCACCGTAAAGTGGATTTTAAAAGCCCCTGCCACTGTCAACAGGGAGCACAAGGAGTAATGCACCTTCTCTGCTGTCACAACAGTTTTGAAAGAAAGGCATCGGGGACAGACAAGCAAACAGAAACATCCCTTTCTAATTTCAAACTTTCATCTCTATCCGTCAGTGGCAAGGCAGGAAACAGTGCCCACAGGGTTAACACAGAGGACACATAGGGTGCGAGGCCCAGAGGAGCATCGAAGGTCCCCATACCCATCTCCTCATCCAAGGCGGGCAAGAGAAGGTCATTCAACACTTCCCACACCAACCTCCAACCACCTGTGCTTCACCTGGAATATACTGTTCAGAAGACTTGCAGTAACAGCAAAGCTCCCACAACTCGTAGAAAACTGCAACTGGCCCTCACATAGAAAAAAGATGTCTCCCCATACACACATTTGAATTTTTGTTACTGAGCAAGGGATCACATTATGTTTTGTCTGCTAAGTCAGAGAAGGTCAGTAACATTATAAATCAACTTTCTGCATGCAAATCAAGTTCTCTCAATCTTTGTTCGATCTCAGAGAAACTAGATTGAAGAAAGAACATGAAAAAAATTGCCAAAATGTTCCCAGACAGTTACAGCACCATTTCCATAAATTTAAATTTTAAGGTCTTCTAATTCACGTAATATTCGAGTCCTCAAACTATTCTTCTGTCATGATTTAACCCCAGCTGGCAACTAAAAATCACACAGCCTCTTGCTCACTCCCCCCCCAGCAGGACGTGGGGAAAGAGAATTGGAAGGGTAAAAGTGAGAAAAATTCATGGGTTGAGATAAGAACAGCTTAATTATTAAAAGAAAATAAAATAAATCACAATGAAAAGGAAAATAACAAAAAGAGAGAAATAAAACCCAAGAAGGATAAGTGATGCAAACAACCAAACAAAAAATTGCTCACCAACCAACTGATGCCCAGCCAGTCCCTGAGCAGTGGTTCCCTGGCCAACTCTCCCCCTAGTTAATATGCTGAGCATGACATCACATGGTATGGAACATCCCTTTGGTCAGTTGGGGTCAGCTGTCCCAGCTGTGTCCCCTCCACATTGTTTGTTCATCCCCAGCCCACCTGCTGGCAGGGCAGTATGAGCAGCAGAAAAGGCCTTGACTCTGTGTAAGCGCTGCTAACTAAATCATCCCTGAATTATCAACACTATTTTCAGCACAAATCCAAAACCCAATCCAAACCCCATACTAGCTACTATGAAGAAAATTAACTCTACCCCAGCCAAAACCAGCGCATCTTCCTACAGTTTCTGCAACATAGGCACAACAGATAAACCAGTAGTTCCACCTGTGCTGGAGTTAGAAGCAAACTTAACAACCTTCCTCTGTATTTTCTTGCGTTGCTTTATTAAAGCCATGGAACCATGTGTTCAGTTCATCTACCAAGATGAAATGACATCAAATTCACTGATGTTACAAGTCTTTACACTTTATATACAAAGTGTATATAAAGTTAGGATCTATTTTATCACATTTATTCCAAAGAAGTAAACTTCCAACACCATTGTATTACATGTTAGTAAAGCTCCCTTTCTTTTATACAAAAGCAGAAATTCTAGACCTCATAATTCTATACCCTGTATATGTGTGTGAAGTTCAAGGGAGAGCAGACTGGAAAATCCTACCGTAATCCAGAATGGGAAAGGCAGTGACACCAAGAGCTATAGAAAGGCTTGAAAGGATTTGAAAAGACAAAAAATGAACATTATGAAAAAGATAAAAAGCATAAAATACTCATGAATGTACTTTTAGCATGGGCTTCAGTATGAAAAAGAAGCATTCTTGTTTAAAGGATCACAAGCATTTCCTTTCACAATTCATCTTCTGTCACAGAAGGATACACCAGAATTTCTTCCTTCATCAAAAATTAAGTCCCATAATGCTGGACCGTAGCTCAGCAGGTACCTAATTCCTCTCCTTCTTGTAATCACACACTAAAATCAACAGGCAACAAGGAAGCTAAATAGCAGTGAAGAGACTAAATTTGTAGCACAAATTTGATACGTGTGCTCTGCATATATTTGCCAGAGCGACAGCTCCGAATGGTGCCTTTTCTCTTCTTGCCTCTTTCCATTTTTATGATGTTGACTTGGTATTTTCTGATTTCACTGTTTGGCCAGACCGTAGGCTGGACAGGACCTCTCAAGTCAGAATCTAGTCCCTTACTATTACAGGTCTGACTACTCTTAATAAAAGAGATTGGTCCAGAGCATCACTACTCTGCTGATGATAAATCTGGTGATTTTTAACATAAATATGCTAAAAAGTTGCATAAGTTAAAAGATAATGTTTTATCTTCCCAGTTCATGTTGAGAAAGCAATCAGCCATTCATGTTTGCAGCTGACTCTTGAAGATTTGCCCATTGAGCACTTCTAACTAGATTACAATGAACGCTTCAAAAAGAGAGGGAACAAGAAGAGCTGGAAACACTGGCCAAAAACCTCAGCCTCAAACCCTCTCTTCCACACAGATTCTAACATTGCACTTTGCGCTGAAGACTCAAAAAAAACCCCTAATGAACAGAGCAGTAGTACAGACTTTTGGAAATTTTGAAGAAAAGCTGCTTTAACAGGCTTCAAGCTTAGTCTCTTCTCTGGCACATGGGAAAAAGCAGGTTCAGACAGAGACTGTGTGTGACCTCAGTGATCACAGATATCATAAGATCATAAGGTACGTGGCCATGCTTCTTGGAGAGCACGAAAAGTAATTGTTGAAAACACTAATCCAACATAAAATTTGTTGATTATTTTCAACTGTGAGTCACAGTTTGCATCTTTGCAAGGGGCAGAAGTGAGGAAAAAGAAGTGTATTACTTAGCAATAAAATACATTTATATTGTCACGGAATTTAATGGCTGCTACTGCAAAATACAGAAGTTGCTACCAGAGAATTTGATGCCATTGTGCAGCAGAATACAAATGACTTCAGCTACACTTTGAACTATTTGTATGAAAAACTTCATAAATTGTTTGCAAGACCTTCAAACCACACATGCGTTACCATACTCTGACCGGGTTATTTACGAAGAGACACCATCATTCAAATCAAAACATATCCTAGTCACAAAGCTGGAAGATCATTCTGTGTAAAAACAGAACAAAAAGCACCACCACTACCACTGCCATCCCCCTCAACACATATAGTTGTGTATAACCAGCATACAAAGTCTTCGGCTTCTCTTTTTACAATGATGCAAGTGGATGTATACAAAAATCAAACTGCAAAAATAAAAAAAGATAGTTGCACCCCCCAATGTACACAAAACAAACGTGATTTTTTGAGATATTTTTCAATTGGGACCACTACAAAAACAACCCAGCAACATTTCTTTCACAAAAGATCACCACACCTTTGTTCCTACATACAAATAAGCAAATACTGTCTACAAGAAAGATGTTAATAAAAGCAACAAAGATGAAAATTTATATGAAAATACTGGCTTAGCCTTAGTCACAGTAATCTTGAGAAGATTGTAGGAGAACCAGGAGGAAGAGAAAAGAGAAGTTTAGCAATATTTAACTGAAACATGATTCATAATTTTCCATGGACATATAGCACAAAGGAAGAGGTTGAATAGTGTTGGTTTTTTAGTAACCATATTTGATCAAATACCTTGATTATCTGACCACTGCTGTTACCTAAGTAGTTGAAAATAAGTTTACCGTAGGTACATAACAACTGAAATATTTCACCTTGCTAAAACAAGCAATCAAACCAATCAACCAATCCACCAGACATATTTTTAATGATCAGTGGAGCTGAAATTCAGTTTTGTCCCTAACGATGACAATGACTCTTGACATTCAATAATTTTGAATTAAGATACACGTGCACTTGCTCAGTACTATCAGGTTCACTTATATACCTAAAAGTTAAGCATGTAGTTAACTTCTTTGCTGAATCAGGACCTTATGTAACAAGTTTATTTTTATCAGATGCATATCAAAGAGTATCATATTAGAGACATTTTTGAATTTGAATGCTGACAGCCTGGCTTCCCTGATTTAAAAATTTCCAGACTTCATGGCTTATTTATAGAAAAATTACAAAGACAGGCATATCCTTTGTTTGATTAAAAGAAATGAATTAGGTAATAGAATAATACTTGTTTAAATTTTGTGACACAACACACTGTGCTAGAATGAGAGATTCATTTTTCTTTCAGCTATTAATTTGCATTGCTTGTACATTGGCTTGTCTGATAGAGGCAATATTTTGTAATGGCTAAGAACTGGGAGACAAACTGCAAGTGAATAAAAATGAGTTCTGTTTCCTGATTGTTAGTTTCTTTCTGTGTAATTTTCAATAAATGCAAATGCCATGCTTCAATTTACTCATTACAAAAAAAACAGTGGAATTAATTTTAGGTATCACCATCTACCCACATGTGACTGTCTGTCAAAAGATCAAGTTGTGAGATTGAGATTTAGCAACCAGCAATACAGAAGGTGGGTAGTTCAAATCTTGGACCTAATTATATTTTTTTTGTTGCATGTCAACAAAACTGCCAACTTAGACTACCAGTTCGATAACACACTGTTTTACATGCAACATGTGCCCAGGTAATACAGTTAAAAGGGGACCTGCTGCCTGGTTTGGGCCTACTTGCCTAACAAAATAGAGCTTTGTTGGTCCAGCCACTTTTTTGTGGGGTTGTTCTCCTGGCCTCAAAGACAGCAGTTTTCAACACGCTTCATCCACATCCTCAACCAGGTGGAGGAGAGAGCCCTTGTCAGGTTCCCTCAATGAGAGAAAGGCTGAAACGCTTGTGTAGCCATACTTGTGTTGTTACTTCACAGAACCAAAGAAGAATTCATCAGGGTGGAAGGGACCTCTGCAGATCATCCAGGTCAACTCCTCATTCTAAGCAAGGTCTTCTAGACGAGGTAGCTCAGGGATGCGCACAGTCAAATTTTGAGTATTGCCATGGACAAAGATTCAAAAAACTTCTCTGGGAACCTACTCCCATCTCTGACCATTCTCATGATAAAAATAAAAAAAATTTCTTTATATCTAACTATGCTGCCACTTATGTCCATTGGCCCTTGTCCTGCCATTGCACAGCTCAGGCTGCCTGGCTCCACCTTCTCTACACTTCCCATTAGGTTTTTCTAATGTTATCGTTCGGGACAAAAAGAGCTTTATTTAGTAGCAGCTGCATTAGGAATGACTTTCTGAGACACAACTGACTTAAAAAAATAAAAAATAGCCATGCTATATCTCTCTGAAAATGATAGCAACTGTGAGGAAACAATAAGGAATGCTATTCCAGCCTTTCTTCATTTCAACTCACGGCCATGGTTTAGTAAAAAAATTCTCTCCATCTCTTGCAAGCTCAGTGTAACTATACTACATAGAAAGAACAAAAAAAGTTACCTCTCCTTTCCTTGTTATTCCCCTGTAATTGGAAAGAATTGAAAACAAAGTGATGTTTTAAATTCTGGGTTCTTTTCTTTTAAAGGATTTTGACAAGGTGTGTCGCCTTTACTGAACTATTTTCCCCAAGGACAGGAAAGTCTCAGTTTGTAAGTACCTATATATTAAAAGATTTTTCAGTGGAAAGCAGCTCCTTGACAGACAAAGGCACGAAGACGAATGACTGGAGACTGAAGCTAAGCAAAGTCTGACTGGAAATATTTTAAGAGTGAGTGCAATTAATCAATGGAACACCTCACTTAAGGGTATGCTGGTTTCTCTGTAGAACATTTTAAATCAAAAATGGATGTCTCTCATAAAGACATGGTCTATCTTAGCCATAAATTACTGGGCTGTACAAAGATGTACACTAGATGAAAAATTTTGGCTTGAGTTTTAATTGGATATCAAACTAAATGTCATGGTTTTTTCTTCTGACCTGAAGATTTTGGACTCGGCAAATAAATTATTTTTCACTTCTACAAAATAGCAGTTTCAATAAAAGTTTGTAAGGCCCAGAGTAAGAGTATGGAAGGCCTCAGATACACAACATGATAAGCTCTGTGTGATAACTGCACCCATATGGTCTCATGTCCCAGCCCTGTGACCATTCAGGGTCCTGGTTATGAGATGACTTTTCGGGCTTCTAAAGACGCAGGAGCACAAAACCAGAGAAGCCCAACAGCTGTTTGGGAAAAATATCTACCTGGCACAGATGACAGTAGAAGGCATCAACCTTTCTTCCTGAGGAGTTTCTGCTGGTCCTGCCACAGAAAGGGGACAAGGATCTGCTGCATGCTTGCACTTCTGTCGGGCTGTGTGAACATCAGCGAGCAGTGCAAAGAAAGAAGAGCTGATCTGCCTAGCACAAGAGTTGGTGCTTAGGACCCAGTGTCGAACGCATCATACAGATTAGCTCTAAACTGGTCCTGTGGGTGAGCACCAATTTCTGGAGAATTAACTGTGTCCCTAGAACACATGTGGCTCTTGGTTCTCCCTTGTGGAAGCTAGGTCATATACTTGAACACCTCCCCTTGGAAAGAACCAAACCATGGTAAATTGGGACAACTTAGGATTTATTTCAAAACCACACTCCAGATCTGAACTAAAGTGCTTGTGTAGGTATTGTCCTAGAGTCCTAGCCAACCGGGCCCAGATGCAGTTGAAAAGTACAAGGACAATTTTCCTGAGAGGGTACTTCCACGTCTTCGTAGCTCCAAAAGAATCTGTTGCATCTCTGATGTCTTGAGGCATAGTGGCACACTTCACTTCACAATACAAAAGCTAGACAATTACTAATGATGAAAACGGAGTCTATCTTTTTTATGTGGTTTAAGGAGCTGGTGTTCAAACATTTAATAAAATTTATTTCTGTTTTAATTTATGAATAAAGTAAAAAATAAATTCCTTCCTCTCCCTGCAACCTAATGTGATTTGGAATACTATTTCCTTCCTATCTTCCCCCAGGCAACATTCACATGAACCCACTTTCCAGCTGAAAATGAAAAATATAATACAATCTTAAGAGGGCAAATATTGTCTCTTTACTTAAAGACATTTGACTGCCTCTAGAGTGTCCTCAAAAATCAGGACAGATTCATTCCATTTTTGCATTGTGGATTTCTGACCAAAAACATCCTACCAAATTGTTAAAAGATCTGAGCAAAGAAATTAGTCATGCTTGCCTTTTTTCTTTTTTTTTTGCAATCTTGTGTACAATGAACTGTTAATATCCACTACAATTTTGCTTCATGCAATTTGCAGATGAATAATTTCCTTCTCATACTTTTTCCTCAATTTAAGACAATAAGTAGCTTTCTCTGTTATCTAAGGAAGGTTTTCTGATTTTTTTTTAAAAAGGTCATTTTCCATGCTTTCATACTATAAAGGATAACACTTCAATTTTCCTGTAAAAACATCTGTGTTCAGCTGACTTGTAGATAAGGCTGGACCAAATAATTTTGAGGGTCTAGGATGACCTCATATGCATGACATGCCAAAGGACTATCCTGAATTGCACTTTCTTTAACCTACAGCATAGCTTTAGAAAAATATTTGCTCTTGACTTCCTAGTAAGGTAGAATTGAATGAAAGCTTCAGTAAATTGTTCTATTCAATATCTCTGCTGTTAAAAGTGTATACTTTATTTCTAGCCTTATTTGGTCCAGCTTTCACTTTGAATTATTCTTGATATTCTTCTTTGTAGTCTGAAGTGGTTATCAAAAGTTTTATGTAGTTCAGGTGACAAAATTTCACCATCATCTTTTCGGAGTCTGAACAGAATTCTTGGAATCTCTCCTTACAGGGAGAACTTTTTACTGCATTTTAGCTATTTGCATAGCTGTTATCTGAAAACTTTGGAATTTATGAATATAATCTCATATGGGCACCAGAACCGGAGACAGAATTTCTTCTAAAAATTCCCCTATTTACCTGTCTATCCATCCAAGAATCCTGTTTTGTTGAGTTCAGCATCACGCTGTGATGACCGGCTAATTATCTACCAAGATTATAGTTCTTTTCAGGAGCGCTGCTTTCTAGAAAAGATGAGTATGAAATATATTAAGACATGTTGTTCTCTCACCAATCATGATCACTCTGTGCTAGTGACTTGTTTCCATTACTTTTAATTCCCTAACCTTTGAAAGGCAAATGCCTTATGAGAAATTACTTAGAAACTAACTCAAGTTATGAAAAATTATTATCTTTATCTCAACAAAAACTATAATTCATCAAAGCAAGGCAAGTTTGGTAGGAGGTAACTGTTCATAAATCTGTATGGGTCACTTTTTTCTTCCCTCTGTCTCCTCATTATTAGTCAAAACCTGCATCATGTATTCCATTTTGTAGGGCCCACTTCAGCCTGTATCAACTCAAGCTATCCTTTATAGTCTTCTAACTTACTGGTGCAGTGTTAGCTCCCTTCCAGTTCCTTCAAAGTTCTTCAGTGGTCCAAGACATTAAAATTCATGACAAACAGCCACAGTGTTCTTTGACTAATTTTTCAGAAAACTTAAATACAAAATGATTTAGAACAAGTTGTTTTAAAATATCTAACCATCATCTTCACAGGTTACTCCAGAAAAGCTTACAGCGTTTGTTTTGTGATAACATTTGTTTTGTTCCCCCAAAACAGACACAGGAAGTACAAGAATATTCAATCAACACTTCTGCTGTTTATACTTGTTACTGACAATACTATTTCCTCCTAACAATGAACTAGAATCATTGTTAGATTTCCTTTGGTTTCCGATATACTTAAAAATGTCTTATTGCTACTTTCCTCTCTCTTAACATCCTAGAATCGCAGAATAATTTAGATAGGAATGGACCCCCAGAGGTCAACTAGAACAAATCTCTGCCCAGAGCAGCACTAATCACACCAGGTTGCTCAGGACCTTGTTATGTTCCAAATGTTCCTACTTTCTGATTTCCATCAGTTGTTAACATTTTCTCCTTTTTAGTTTTGTTTTCATTAAATGTCAGACAGCAGGTCAGTTAGTTGTTTGTTTGTTTGTTTTTTATAATCAGGGCAGTCTGCAGATGTCTGGAGATGGAGTAATATTATTAAACAATTCACAGTTATAAACTGTGCTAATTTAAATATAAACCTCTATATTCAATGG
Source organism: Limosa lapponica baueri (assembly GCA_002844005.1). Lineage (NCBI taxonomy): Eukaryota > Metazoa > Chordata > Aves > Charadriiformes > Scolopacidae > Limosa > Limosa lapponica. Next base: position 901,630 of record KZ505645.1, on the reverse strand, counting down.
TCTTTTTTGTTGTCATTGTTCAAGAAGTTTGTGTTTCTAACACGCTTCATCCAGACTGAAGTCTTCCATCATACATCTTCATTTCCCCCTGTATATATCATAACTACATCCCAAGTGCATCTTGTTTTTCTAGTGTGATCTGATGGTTTTCTGCAAACATCAGGAAATAACTTTATACTGATTACTTGCTTCATATTTCTCTAATCTGACAGTAATCCCTTAAATATTAATTTTCTTTCAAGAGGTCACTGACACAGGAACAAGAAATGCTATTTTTGAGTGCTCCCTCTTGACTTTTGCCCACTTGATCTTTCTTAAAGAGGCAGTGACTGTTGAATTTAACACTCCAATCATGTCAATCTTTCCAGCAGGATTCAATAATATGTAAGGTTGAACTTATGTATGTAGATGAGCAATTATAGTTCTTCTCATTTGAAACTCTAGTAAGGACAACCAAGTAAAGAAGGTCTTGACCATTGATATTTTGACGAACTGTTCAAAATATAACCATTTTGCATTAAATAGGTACACTTTCTCTCTTCCCTATGTTCTTTTTATTTTCATTACATCTTAGTCAACCTACCTCCCCCAGAGCTTCCATTGTGGTTTTAGAGAAGAGGAAGCCATGCAATTATTCAGTTTCTGCTCAGGACAGAAGGCAGACACTGTTTCATTACACTATTTCTGTACGCTTCTGCCTGCCCTCTTCTTTTGCTTTTGTGTTTGACAAGATTTTTTGAAAGATCTTTTAAATGCTACTGCCTGTCATATTTTTTGATTGTTGGGGTTGTTTGGTAACTAAAAAAAGAGGCCCAAGAACTTTGCTTCTAGAACAATAGCTTTAACAGTTTAGTAACCACCAAATGTCATTATAGAAAGAGATGTTGTAAGTCCTGTTTATCTGAACATAAATGCTATTATTGCAGTTTTTGCAAAAATTATTATTATCAGCTGGGAAGCAGTATGTTTTCAGTACTGTGCACAGTTTCTGGAAAGCAATTTTTCCTTGTTTCAGAATAATGTTAAGCCTACAGAAGCCCACGTCACATGCTCCATACCTTTTAATATTAATGTCTACCTGCCACAGGGAGTTTTCTGAAATCCATTTCCTTTGACAACTTTTCAGTCCTCGTCAGTATACTCAGCAAGAAGTTATATATGCCACATCCAGCCATAGAAGGCAGCATTTGTATCCAGAAATGATCATGCATAACTGAGGCAAACAAATACTTTCCATATGCCCGAAAAGCAGATTGTAAAATAAGCAATTCTAAATGCCTATTTTAATTTCACACTTCTTTGTAGTGTAAATCACTAACTTGATACAAGTTGTACTTAACTGCTGGTAAAGCAGTAACATTTCCACAGTTCACGAAAAGTACTAGAAGCAAATTCACAACAGATATTTTGCTTTCTTGAAAGCCACTGCTGATGCAGAAGTTCTCTGCTGGAACTGCTTCAGGTGTTATCTAGAAAATGGCGCTAGGTTAAAGGTTTCATGGATCTGATGACAGCTCAAAGAAAAAGTGATGCACGATCTACTACAGGAAATAAAATTCGTTACTGCAGAAAAGCTTTCTATAAGGACTGACATTATCCCTAGTTTAGAGATTATTCTCATCTCCCCAGTATAGTCACTACAAAAATCATTACCCCCTCTACAGAAAAAAATAAAAATAAAAATCATAGCACTATGATAAAATAAATCAGTTATTTTACGTGAAAAACAAGCAAACAGATCACCTTGCAAAGACTCTACTATCATCTAGAAATACATGAACCCAGAATTAAAAGTTTTGATGCTCTGGACGTTGCTAATAATGCCAACACTTTCAGAATTATAATGTGTGAAAGATAAACCATCTTTAGTGTTCTAAAAATGTAACAGGAACTACCATGGCTCAGCAGTTTCAGAATCACAGGATCACAGAACAACAGGGAGCTCAGGAGATCAAAGATTCCGACCTCCTGCTCAAAGGAGGGTCAAACCAATGTTATTTGTGTTAATAAGATCTTTGTTTTTCAAAAATACTTATTAACGCATGGAGTCATATTCAATTCAACTCAGAGGTTATAGCTCTGTTTCACTGTTATTGCTTTTAAAGCCTGAAGGAGGATTTGGGGGGAAAAAAGTTACAGTAATTGCATACTGAATTAAATAGAATTAAAATAAAATATGTTATCCTTTTTAGTCAGTAAGGAAATCTGTAGTGATTTCAGCCTATCAGAGTGCTATTACCTCAATTTTTTTAGTCTACAGTACAAAAATCAAGATGAAGACCGGGGGCTACAGTCACAGAATCAGAGAACAGCTGAGGTAGGAAGGCACCTTGGCACATTGTCTAGTCCAATCTCCCTGCTCAAAGCAAGGTCTACTCGAGCAGTTTGCTCAAGGCCCTGTCCAGTCACATTTGTGACTATCTCCAGGGATGGACTTCCAACAGTTTCTCTAGGTTTGGTCACCTCTACAATGACAAGGAATTTCCTGCATTTCAGTTTTGCTCATTTCCTCCTGTCCTTCCACTGGACACCAACTGAGAAGAGTCCACCTCTGTCTTCTTCGCTCTCCCCCATCAGGTATTTATACACATTGACATGATGCCCCAAGCCTTCTCTTCTCCAGGCTAAACAGTCCCAGCTCTCTCTGCCTCTTTTACTACAGCAGATGCCCCAATCCACTCATCATCTTTGTGGGCCTCCATTGGACTCAAATCAACATGCCCATGTCCCTCTTGTACCACGGAGCCGAGATCTGGACACAGCAACATGCCATCCAGGTGTGCTGTTACCAGGGCTGAGAAGAGAGGAAGGATCACCTCCCTCAACCTGTTGGCTACAGTCTGCCCAATGTGGTCAGGTCCAGGGTACCAAATATCTCCATAGATGGAGATACGTACCAACCCCAGGAAACCCGTTTCAATGTTTGACCACTCCCATGTTAAATAAAGTTTTCTTGCCTATCTACTCAGAAGTTCCTTTCATTAAAGTATCCAGACTAGGAAATACATTTATGCTAAAACCAGAGAATACATTTGAAACAGAATCTCATTTGTGCACTGCAAATATAGCTCCCATTTTTATGGCTCCACATATTTCAAGTACATTTCTAAAAAAAAATTAAACTTAGGATCAAATAGCCATAAGACATAAGTGTATAACATTTGTAACCTCTAACCACAATACAATTTCTCCTTCATGAAGGAAGAACATTTTCAGAACTGTTTTCTGCAGAAAATTATTAAGAATTTAAATCTTCATCCAAGAGAAAGCTATATGGAATAATAAAAAACATAAAATTTGAAATGCTGCCAGATATCAGTATTTAATTTTGCTCAATTTCATCAAATCATACCAATTTTAATAAAAAGTCAATATTTTTAGCTCTGATCTGCATGTTCTATCATACTTTTACAGCGCAGAATTTCATACTTTTTATGATCAAAGAAGAAGTATAGATACTGCCATGGAAAAAATTCTGGAGGTTCATAAATATTTATTTATACATAATTAAAGTAGTGCATAGGATCTAAGAATCAGCACACAGAGATCAGTATTTTCAAAATATGGGGACATTTAGTCTCTGAATTTGCCTGAAGAAAGTTTAGAAAACATTTAATGAAATTATTTTTATTAATATCTGCGTTTTGAAATATTAGAGCTTGTATTTCTAGATTGTGTACAGAACCCAAAGAACTAGAATATCACAATTTTTGGTACGTGTAGAGTACTTTGATATATGATGTCATGAGTCCCTTAGCCCCAACTTCTGGTAAAATAAGGAACATTTTGATCTATGTGTTAAGGTAGTGAAGAATGACTATAGTGATTCTGGAAAACACTTGCTCTGAAGTTCTGAAAACCAAGTGTAATCAATACCTAAATTATATTATATTCTTCCTCTTTGAGTACTTTGTGGAAGTTATCCACTAGCTTATAGATAAACTGAAGGTTTCCCTTACTTTATAAAAAAAAAAAAATTTTCTAGTCACTTCTTCCTGTAAGACAGATAATTTGAATTCCATATTCTGAATTGACTCCAAAGAATTTACAATGTTCTACATGGATGTAAGTTCAGACATACCAAGTGTCACATCCTACAGTTAACAAAAATTAAACCTGACAAGATCAGTCATCTACTCTAAGTTATATCTTCAGGAGAACAGGAGATAGATTGTTCCTCTATACATACCTAGAATCTTTGAAAATGAACCCTAAGCTATAATCAATAAACCAGCTATTTTCTGGTTCTGTGCGTACCATGTGTTTATATTGTGCAAGGTAACTTCAGGTAGCATAGTCAAGATGAACTCAGTTATAGATGAAATTAAGTATCCCAGTAGCTACAAGTTAAATACTGCAGAACACAGCTTGTGGGAACTGGGTTCCAGAAGAGGACTCTGGACTCTACACACATTTAGCTTTCTTGTAACACGAGCTGGAAACGATGGTAGCGCAAAAACACAGCTGAAAACAAGCCATATACTAAATAGGGCATAACTAGCTGAGGGGAATGCCAAGGGTAGCGGTGAGCGCCAAATCCCTCTCTCCGCAAAGACCAGGGACATCAGTCAAGGCAGCAGATCCCTACATTCATCCATGCAAATCACAGGCTGAAGGAGAGCACTAACAGCTGTTCTGCCAAAGCAGCTGGCTACAGTTCATCATTTTTATCTAGAAACACTCACTGCCGGAGTGTAGGACCATTCACATTTTAGGGACAGTACAACGGTGTAAGTCCTGTCCAGGAGAAAGGAAGTGTAGATGGGGTGCCACCCTCAGCCTGAGGCACTGGAGCTGTCTTTACCATCATTCTAAGCCCAGGGTACCCACTACCCTGTGCAGTCTTCTCCTCCCTCACGTCAGTGGTGCCCAGCAAAGTATTTAAAAGGTTCATGTGACCAGAAAAACAGCATGTGAGGGACAGCAACTCCATAACCTACTAGTTATAGCATTCAGGTGTGATTCTGACTGTCCTAGGGAAGGACTGTAAACTTTCAAATTTCTGGGCAAGTGTTCCAACCGTACAGTCATAAGCAGCAGCATCTCCTTTACTATCTTATCCACTGGAAACATCTTAAGGAAAACAAGTATATTTTGTTAAGGCATATTTCTGCTGCTAAGTGACAACAACCTGCATCTACTACAGAAGGTCTAGATACAACACACAAGAGCAAATTCATATATATCTGGCACCTGGAGCCATCTGAGACAAAAACGGAGCTACCTTGTACATTTAGACATTCCTAAAATCAGGCAAAATCTTCATGAAGGGGAAATTCTTTTTTTTTTTTTTTCCCCTCCAATCAGTGTGTTGGTCTTCAATGTATAATACTGGCTTAAAACCTCAGTAGAGGCATACAGCTTCCTCTGTACTGAGCCCATAAAGTTGTTATAACAACTTTGAAGAGATTTCTCCAGATGACTATTAGATTGCAGAGCAGGAAAAAGGATTTGGCTAATAACTTTTCATTTTGTTCATTACAGCCACTTCCACAGCAGCCAATTGTGATGCTAAAATTAGAACTGCAATTTTATATATGGTGATTAAACATAGCAAACAGTTGCACAAGATGAAAAACAGACATGATTTCAGAAATACCTGGCAAACACACATGCTCTGAGAGCATCAATGATTTTTCAGAGTAATGGAATACAAAGTCAAGCTCTTAAGCTTGCTGTACAGCACACAGGGAGAGTTAAGTGCCTCAAGATGGGACTCAAATGCATCAGGCATGCTGGGCATGGAGGTGGTTAGAGCTAGAGCAATAAGCCATTCCATGCAGAGGAACGCATCTGAAATCCAAATCTCTGCAAGGCTTAGGCAGCAGACTTTGTAGCTGCAAGCTCTTGGGGACCAAAGCATGCTCTAAAATGTGAAAATTCTTTTTCACTCTTCTGTTTTCAGGTAAACTTGAAAGGTGGATATGCTTATTATTCCATAAAGATATTGGTTAGAGCACCCAAAGAGAAGTGGAAACCCATTCCTCTCTGCAGTGACACAACTACTCACACAGCATAGTTATAGCAGTAATCATCAAACAAGGAGCCAAGACAGTACCACTTCCTATGCATAAACATTGATTTCACTAGGGTGAGCACTGAGCTAGGACCGTTTGAGACAGTTCACTGCATCTTTGATGTTTTGTGGCAAGGCCTCCCTCAAAGGCCAAAAGCAAAGGATGTACAAAACCAGAAATCATGATATTGCCCACAGTAATCTTGATGACATGTAGAAAAGTGACATTTGTTTTGATCGCTCTCCTGATTTTTTTAATGACGACTGTAAAAGTTGCAGTCTAAAATACCGGCAAAGTCACAATCAGTATCACCTGGGACTGGAGCCCTCCTGACAGAACCAACAACGCCATGGAGGCCCTTGTGGTTGACTATCAAGAAGACAATGCAGAGTAAGAGACATTTAGACTCTGAAGTAGTGCAGGATCAAGTGCAAAGTCTGACAACAAGTTTATGAGACAAATTCTGGGACTTGGCCTTAGGGTGTCCTCAGGTAGTGAAGTTACCAAAACTCATTTCACACATGGACAAATCTGAAGCTTTCTAGAATTCACGTGATCTGCATTCATTATTCATCTAGGGAGCTGAGGAGGAGGGAGCTGTGTCCTGGTTTGAAGTAAAACTGAACCGCACTTACACTTGAGGGTGAGGCTTGCTTTCTGGGACCACATATTTTACAAATTCAGCTTTTAGGGAACACATTCAGGTAGGATTTATATAGTCTCTGAACAGGCAGCTAAGACTTCCAAAGTAACACTCTCTATCCGCTTATTCTCAGATTTACTGCACAGTGCCCACTCCTCTTTCCAACAATGCGAAGGTGGTCATATTCCGTGTGAATTCATTTGTGACTGGAGACACAAGCTGCCTTTCCAAGGTGATTATATTACTATAATAATCTGTCTGTAAATCAATGGAATATTGGGCAACAACATTTAAAGTTTCATTTTCCTGGTTTACATAACCAGTTAGAGCATTGAACTAACTATGAAATTACACCCTGTTGGTTCATCTGCAGTAATAAATGTGGACTTCTGGACATAAAAATGAATGCCTACTGTTCAAATGGGCAGTCTGCAAGCCATGACTAATTGCCTTTAAATCCTTCTAGCACTGCCTGTAGCAATGGGCAATTTAAAAGTTAAGAATGAGGCTAACAGAAAGAGCAAACCACAGAATCATCTGTACAAAGATTATTACTCAGTTTTGTTGTCTTCTGATTTAATGATTTAAATTGGAAAAAAACAAAACCCAACCACCACCTTCCTTTAAGGCAACATAAGTAGCGGAATCATAAGTCTCTTATGGTCTAGCAATTAGGCAGTGAATAGGAGACAAGTCAAACCAGCCCAAGCATGTTTGTTATGAGGGAAGATGTGTTATAACTGAGGAGATGCCTCATACCGCCTTGACTGCAGTCTATGCATAAGCTGACTGTACAATAATTATGGTCACAAAAACAGTAGCTTGAGGTCTTTATCAATAAAGGTGGATGTGTCAGGCAGTGAAACTCAGGGCCCTATAGTTGCATCTTTTTGCCTTTTGCTCTAAAAAAGGAAGCAGAAAAGAAAGTTTTCTGCATTTTCTCTCTTCTTCCCAAGCCAAAAACAGCATAAAGACAAGAGTTTATCGCATCATCAGAAATACTCCCAAAAGCAAGGACAAAATCACATTAGTCACAAGAGTTTTCACACTGACTACTCAAATAACACATTATCAAATTTCATGTTAACATCATTAAGCACTATCAGATTTGGCAATTGTAACACTACTGAATTTTAGTAGCTAGGACACAAGGATTTGAAAAGATTGCATTAAATTTGCTTGATCAAAATTGTTTCTTAAAATTCTGTCTCTATAGCTGATTTTTTCCAAGCTGGTCTGATTACAGTCCGTAATCTGTAATTCTGTATCAATATCCACAAATAACAGACAGGATCTTTATATAACAGTAAGCTATTCTGATCTTTTCTTCTCTTTCAGATTTGCAAATCAGATATTTTTTAACTTCTCAAAAGCAAGACAAATAATGCAAAACAGGTGAAGGGCAAAAACAGCTGGAGAGCAAAAAGTCACAGGAAAAAAATTTCAAAGCAGGCTGCTTATGTAGCACCCACCTACGCATGTAAGCCACATTTCTGAATGAGAATTCATCCTGATGCAATGTAAGAGAACGCAGCTACATGTGTCTAAAACATAACAGTGCCCCATCAGCAAGAGACTGAGCCATAAAAAGGACTGAAGACAGTTTTAAATAATTATATGTATATATGTCTGTGTATACATATATATGTAGGTACACACCTGAGAGTATCAGCACCTTAGTCTTCATACCTTTTTTAATATTTTCATTTTGTTAATAAGAGCTAAACGTAATAGTGATCTTCTCTATTGTTTGCTCAGTCACCCTGCTTCTCTCAGTAGCATTCAGAGCCTTCAGAAGACAATAAAAATCTGCTTACTTAAACAAATCTTTAGATTGATTATTTAAATTAAACAAGACGCATTAGGAAAATAATCTCTTTAGCACGAGTATGTCTTTATAGCAAAAACCCCATTATTATCAATGCTGCAAGTCTATCCCACTTTCCCAGGACTGATCTTTTCCTTGCAACTACAGATATTCTTAAACAGAATAGTGGATCCAGTTTGGGAGTTTGTTTACAAATGCAAAATCCAACATCCAGCTTTTGATTTATAACTGTAAACTATTTCAAATTGAGAATGTCATCACTCTTTTACAAGCTCTTATTTTCAAAAGGATTATGATGAAGAACTTCCTTGTGCTGTTTTAAATAACAAATTAAATCTTTCTTTATGTCAACAGCACAATGTTTAATAATGAATACAAAGCTGTAGCTCCCAAGCATTTAATGCAATACTTTAGAGTGCTGGAGATCTTTCACTCCCCAATCACATATATTCTTGTTCCCTCATCTGAATATTGAAGGATTTGAACAAACCTTTCAGAAGCCGTGCCTCAATTTTTTTTTACTTTCAGGAAGCAAATCCACATAATGAATCCACATCCTGATATATATTGTGCCCTCACAACAGCTTAATTACAAGTAATCATAGAAGTTTTCTAGCTTAGTGTTGTAGCATAATACAAACAAAGCTCATAGTTGATACGCTGTCAATCCTGCTGCAGCTAATTAATCAGCTTGCGATAGGCTGTCTCCCGGATAACAAAGTCTAATGGACTTCGGCAAAATAAGGGAAGATGAGGAGTAAACTTCACTGGGGAAACACTTCCCTTTACTCTGAGAATTAGGAGCAGATTGCATCATAGCTTAACACAGAGTCCAGCAATTTCAAGCTACTTATCTCCTAAAATTGAATAAAACCAAGGCGAGGCAAGAAATCAAAGTAAATCTGGATATGCAACTACAGTTAGGAATTAACAGCACAGAGAGCCAAGAAGAGATTCTGAAAGACTGGAAAGGTGCAATTGTGGAACTATTTTTCAGTTAAAAAAAAAAAAAAGTTTAGACTCAGTTACTTGAGCTTTCTATAGCTATACGTCTTGGGTGTGCTAAGAAGGAAAAGGAAATGCCTTATTACAAATCTGTGCTTAAGAACTGTGCAATATATTCCTGTTCTCAGTGTAATCCTAGGACCAAACCTTCTTACTCCAACTATAGTTGTTTCAGAGGCAATTTTGTATGCATTTATTAGTGCTTTTCTAACAGAGCCTGGAGGGTCTTAAGCTACAGTGATCATATCTATTTTCCCTGACACCGAGATTCTGGTTTTGCCGTCTGTGCTAACTAAGGCTAAAGGGAATAAATGTGTTTCGAAATCGCTTTAAGTTCAATTAAAATATAACTATCCCTTGTTTTATAGGCCTTATTTTTCTCCAGTTGTGTTAAAACTTAACTGATGCCTTGAGAAAGCATGCAGCAACATCTACAAGTCCCCAGGATCTGCTTTAGAGGTACAAAGTACTGAGAATGCCAAGAATGAAGACAGATGCCGTCCTTGTTGTAATACTAGATGAATCATACAGCAAGAACACTACAGTGCACTTGAGAATCAGGCCCTTAGAAAAGCTCTATTATATGGAGGATTTGTACTTCAGCGCTTACTTTTCTATAAACATATCAGCAATGTATTCCTTCTTCAACGGAGCATAATTAAGCTTTTACTGGTTTAAAAGACCAATAAATATTTTATTTCCATTTCAGAATAATGTCAAGGTGTTTTCTTTTTGCAACTGCTTGGTTTACGAGTTCATTCTTCAATCTATGCCCAGGAGCTGCTGTTGCTGAATTTTTATGAATTATGCTGTCCCTCAAAATAAGTAATTAAGTAACTGCTGCCGCAAGAGCACTCGGGGCGGGGGGGAGCAGGTTAATTTTCCATATAAGAAAGCTTTCCTTGTCCAATAATAGGACAGTAACATAAAGAAAAACATCAAAGTAAGAGAAAATGAAATTAAGAAGTGGATTTAAGATTTTGGGTGTAATAGTATGAAGCAACAAATTTTATCACACCAATTTTTCCTTGACTTAGTTGTATTTACCTTCATACTATGGCTATGTTTGTATATTCCAAGGACAGCAACAGCTATGGCCTCTCAACGGGACCAGAGAGAAAGCAATCCTAGGGCTTTCTAAGGTGGCTGCTGATAAAGGGGCCAGCAAGCTGGTTGTGCAGAACACAGTCGATGTTGCCATTAAACAAATTAAAGCAGTCACTCTGGCAAACAGCACACTAGAATAACCAACCCCAGCTTTCCAGAAATTATAGGTATGGTGAAAATAATCAAAAGGATGATATTTGGGGAATTAGTGGTAAAAGAAGCTTGAAACCAACTTTTTAGAATATTTGAAATATTTCAATATTCACAGAAATACAATACTATAATCTGAATATTTTTAAGTAAATTAATAACAATTGCCAAGAACCACCCAAAACATGACAAAGTTATCATATTTTCAGTGCAGTGAGATAGCTTCCAATCAATATTACCTTTAAAGCAGAAAAAAATCATACACAGAGGGCAACCAATTAGCATCTGATTTCCCTGTGCTAGCTTTCAAATAAGAAATATGAAAACAAGATTTGTGTAAAGTCAGGCAAAAGCGGAGCTCAAAATTCAGTGCTGCAATTGCCTAGAAACTATAATAATGCTCCCACCTAACAATGGGAGACTTCAAGCCTGGTTTGTGGGTCACACAGTAATGGAAGCAATGGGATTAAAGAATCAAAGTTTGATTCTTTGGGCTGGCAGAACTGTGTATAGAATCAAACTTTATCATTAATGGGGTGTTAATTTCACACAGGTATATCCCCACAAATCGTATGACACTTCTCAGAGGAAGTCAAGAGGAGACACACTGACCAGCTATGGGCTAGAAGGAAATTTAGCAGCACTACTGTTAAGTGGGTTGGACCATCCAGAAAACAGGCATCAGACAGGGTACTAGAAAATGTACCATGAAAAACCTTCAAATCTGAAAAAGAAATCTGTATATCACAATCCTCATTCAGCATAGTGAAGATGCCAAACCACAAATGATTTCCCAAAGAAGCAAAGCTGAAGTCTGCCTATCATACTGGGACAAGGAGAAGAGAAGGAAGAGATGGCAACCAAAGCTACCCATCTACTTCTCAAAACCATTTCCAGAAAAAAACAGCAGCAAATAATAATAAACATGAAGGGGACATGAAGGGATACCTTTTGTAGCAGTGAAGGACGCTGCAGCAATAGCTGCAAGGTGCAATACTGAAATATTTTGGTAACTGACTAAGATTCTACCAGGCAGGTCTATCCTATCTATCCTAGCTGAGGGGACGAGAAAACCACACAAGGAAAGACATCAGCCTTCTTTTTCAGAAACTACCAAAGGGAAAAAAAAAAAAAACAAAACACCACAAACAAACAAAAAACAACAAGCAGTGAGACAGAATACTTTGATAAAAAGTACACAGAAAAAAAAATGTCCAAAAATATCAAAAACAAATCCCCAACTACACAGCCATTATTTATTCTGATAATAAATTAAGATGGATATTGTAAATGCCTTACTTCACCAATAAATTGATCTAGCATTAAAACTCAAGGCTCTGTGTTTGGAAAAACATCAATGCTTGCATATTATGCTATGGGTTTTGGTGGGATTTTTTGATGGTTTTGTTTTGGGTTTTTTTTTTACACAATTTATTTTTCTTCAAGTGACCATTCAGATTCAAGGGAGGAGTACATGGAGGAGAGAGAATATCTGATTTTTCAGAATTAAATGTGTTTTCCTAAACCCAAAGCATACTGCAAGGGAAACTGACACCTGTGCCTTTCCAGTTTAAGTCTGTTCCCTAGACCATCACTTTTTCATTCCGTATTATTGATCCAATGGAAAAATGGCTAAGAGAACAAAAATAATAAAAATATATTTCTTTTTCTGTCAGAACACACAGTTCACAGTTAGAATAAATATACAGGTTCAAACTTCAACAGCTTTGACCTAGCTCTAGAGTTCTATTGAAATACCTTTATTCATGCTTTATGTAATGAACTGAACTTGCTGACGTTAGATCAAAGGCAAAAACTAGCGTGTATACCGCAGTTCGCTGTTTTCTCCAACACTAGAAATACAAGACAAACAAGATGAAAAAGAACAGCTAATCATATTTAAATAAAGTGAATACTGGATAGAAGCCAATTTCAAACTGATGGAAAGTGAGGTTAAGCCAACTCGTCTCACTATAAATCAATTTCATACATTTAAGCAAAAGACAGAAGAATGGAAAGGAAAGTCCTACTAAATTTTGCAGTGCATTTGGAATATAGGATATGCATTTTTTACCATACCTCAAGCCTGCAAATTTTCTGAAATTTTCAATTTAAATTTTGTGGACCAAATTTCTGCTATTAACAGTGATGTAATACTAATGTCTCCCACGGGGTACAACTAAAATAATGCACTGGGAATCAGGGTCAGTGTTTTTATCACTATGAAACAGCTTTTGCCACTAAATTCATTCTTCTGCCCTAGACTAGTCTTCCCTGGTGCAGTGCAACATTCATTTCTCTAAGTTTAAGGGTGAATATACAAATAAATTTCCAAGTCTAAGTCTGCTCTACATCGTGCATGTTTGCATCCGTCCACACACAGAGAAACACGGTCTAATTAGGAGCTATGGTACTGCTGATCTGTTTCAACTCCCCATGCATTTTCTTCCCCAGCAGCAACCACAGAGCTTCAGGAGGGGCCACATCAATAACAGCAGAGCTCCTGCTGGCAGCTTGTATCAAGGGGAGGATTTGCAAGAACTAAAAGGTCTGTCTCCCTCCAAATTCACCAGAGCTTCTCTCAAATGAGGAGAAACTTCACATGAAATTCTGCCTGAAGGTCAGTCCTGCTGTGTTTTCTTCCTGTTGAGGAGCTCCCAGGCATTCCTATGGTGAAGAGAGCAAAACTTCCTTATACGCTCAGCTAACTCCCAAAAGCAAGACCAGAACGTCATCAGGTTTGCACCTTATATAATAAGACCTCAAGAGGTGTTTTCCCTTACACATTTTGCCTATTAAAAGTACAACACAAGTACAGAAAGTCTATAAAATCCCTCCAATCCTTGGAGATAAAACAGGAAAGCAAAGGAGAAAGAAAAAAAAAAGAAAAAAAAAAGATTATGATGGTGAATTGTGGGCCAAGAAGCCAAAGACTGTAGTGGTGCATTGGGTCATATTTGGGTGGGAGAAAGGCCTGTTCAAGTGGGACTGCCTGCATCTCACAGATAGAAGTAGCTAATCTCCTTAGCCAAAGACTAGTTTAAATGCCCTTTTCATTGCTCAAACTAATAATACATGGAAATTGTGCAGTGAAGGAAAAAGTAGCACAAACTCACTGTACTGGAACAAATGCGACAAGGAATGTAAAAAAAAAAAAAAAAAAACACCAAACCCAACCAACACACATTTTTTATCTAATGTTTATATGCCCATGCCAGAGCTCTGGGTAACAAGCATGAGGATTTAGAAAATTCAGTTATTAACAAGAAGAAATTTGATTCAGTGGCCAGTATAGAAACCTCTGTGATGACTTGCATTACTTTAGTGTTAGAAAACATCAGTTATGATCTGCACACAGTTGTGAAATTCTGTAAGAATTTTTGAAGAGTAACAGAACCAGCTAATAAAGCCTTGTCTCCTATAGATACATGTATCCTAGGCTTCTACACCCACACACACACACACACCCCCACCCACCCCCCATCTCCTACTTCCTGTCCTTCTGGGCTTCACCCCTCCTCTGCATTTTCGCAGCTTGCTTTCTGCTACTTGTTTAACTCTTTTCTCAATGAAGTCAGTCTCTATCCCGCAAACCTGGGCAAGGAGCCCCACATGCCACAGTTGGTTCAAAGTTCTCTGTGCTCACGCTGCATCCTCTCCTTCATTCATCTGGATGCCTCTCCTCAGCAACTCATTTTCACAGGAATGGATAGAAGCTAATAACCTTTGGGAAATCCTTTGTTAAAATTTGGTTGCAATTGGCCAGTGGTCAAAAATTACGAAGAGCTGACAATGCAATCACATCAGCCTTGTTTCAGAAGGAAATCAAAGGCTAGAAATATCACTGATTTTCTTGAACACCAGCAGTCTTTATGGTAATTCAGAGATGGGATCTGGAATATGTATGGATCCCTCCGATAAGAAAACAAATATCAGGATAGGCTCTTCAACACTCATGAGCTAGAGAACTAAAGGAGGTTCCCCTAACATGTGAACTTGCCGTATATTAACATGCTCACAAAGTGAGTAATACATCATGATTAGTGTATGTATAGTTTTCTTAGAAAACTTTCCAATGTGAGATACTGAATCCAAAACAAGGTTTCTCTGTTTTGAATGTCATTACCATCTAGTCACTGGATCACCTCTAGCAGTTACTTGCCTAGACGCCTGCAGTTATGACTAGATTACATTAAATATGTAGAAACAGAGGATATTCCAAGGAAGCACTAACATTTGTACTCTGTTTCTTGGAGAGGTATATTTCCAGAGTAAAAAGAAACTGTAAACAAAGCAGGCTGTAAGGGAACGTAAATGGCAAAATGAAAGAAAAAGACAAATCTCCAAAATGGAGAGAGAGTTCCACAAATTAAGAGACATGACCACTTCGGTCAAAATCCTCATCCTGGTTAAATGTTTATGTTAATGTGGCAATTAGGAAAAGTGAGAGATGACAATGGAAAATAGGAGAAACTATAGTGAGCTGTACAAGTTAGGTGCTTTTGCCACCATAAGAAATTCACAGGGAGAGGTAAACAGTTGACAGATACCCTGAAATAGAAGATAAAGACTGAACTGCAAACTATCTCCTGTGTTTTGCACCACTCGTATACTAGCAGGAACGCTTCAGTGTATGAAGTAAAAATATATGGTCTTTTGCAATGTATTGTAGGTACTATTATGATTCTTCTTCACTCTGTTGAATTGTCTTGAATACACATTGAAAGGGAATGGCGATAAGATGAATCTGGAAGAATTTTACATTGAAATATGCTCCCCCTGCAGCACAGCAACTGCCCAATATTAAACCTTCATGCCTTTATGAACCACTGTCAGATGCACAGAATAGTACTGGCACCTTTAAACCAAAACACCAAAGGTTCAAACTGGTTCCACACCACAGACTGGTGATCAAAGCCACACATGCCGCCTCCAGCCCATGCCCAGACTGTCACTCAACAAAGTCAGGACTGCCAGCACACAGAGATTATGCACGGCAAAGCCTTTTATTTGAGAAGCTAAGGAATGGGTGTCTGCATCTGTCCTACTAAGAATGTCTGTTCAGAAAGCAGTTTGCAGTTTGTGTCACCTAGCACACTTCAGTCAAAGTCCTTAAGGATGACGTGAGTGTTTGCAGACTAAAACAACTTGCTCTTTTCGCCGATACAAAACACTCCATTAAAAAAAAAAAAAAATCATTAATTTCATTACAGTAAGAGATAAATTATTATCAGCCAGCAGCTGAAGGCAGTCAGTTGAGAACAGAATCTCCCTTTCTGTTGCTGCTCATAAATAAATCAGAATTTGTCAAGATAGGGTAGGAAAAGTACCCTGTGTTTAGATATGGTACAGAAATAAGGCAAGTCACCTTCAGACTAAGACTCTTCTCAACCTCTGATAGTCCTCCCTATTTCATATTGTTGCAGGCCACCAGTGACCTGAATGAATCAGTTACGTCAAAAAGTCAGTATCATTATCAACAGCATTCAGTAAGGAGAGTAGAGACTAAAGCTGCCTTGCAAAAATTTATTTCCTTTTCCCCACCCCCATCACTACTGTAATGTGTCCTAAGCAGCAAATGAAACATGATAATTTCCAGCACGTTTGTCCTCTTTGTCTTTTAGTTCACTGTTTGTTTTTGGAGACTTTTTCCTGTAGAGAATAGGGAAGAGGCAGAAAAGAAAAATTCCCCCAAACACAGGAAAAGTAATCACCAGAAACTTTGAATTCAGGGCTAAAAGGCTCTCAGAAAAGTTTTGCGGGCAGCCAGCCTGATACTGTACTTGCCAAGGAAAGTAATTTTTCAGTTGTTATATTCTACTATTCTTCATTTCTTCTCTATTCCTCCCAGTACTCTCAGTATCATCCTGCATTTCTCTTGTGTGGAAGACAGTCATCACTTTGCTCAACCACACTGCACATATTCCTGCTAGGGTTAAGAGCTCTGTTTTCATGACTGTATGTACAGGTACAGAGTGATGGAAACAGACATCCAAATGCAAATACTTATTCAATAATACAACGTCAGGTTAGTTTTTTGTCTATATGCTGTTTTCTGTCTTCTTGACTGCAACATAAAATGACTTCATCGTGATGACAAATTCATATAACTATTTCTGTGAGTTTGGTGTGATTCCTTGAGGTGAAGTTTCAAGTTTTGAAGGAGGACAATCTTGTATTTTATCAGGCTGAATATTACTGCTCCAATTCCGAGAATTACAGATTTTTATCTATTCCTTCTAGTCAAGTCATGCTTTTAATCAAAGATGCTTATGACAGTGGATCCTGAGGAGTGGAAGGATTTGTACTCCGTTTCCCCACTATCTTATACATACTATGTCTGCTGATTTCCAGATGCAGATATCGCTGTCACTATATGACACAACACTTTCACAAGCTGTATTTAGTTTGTTGCCATTGCTGTTACACCATCCACTAAGCCTTGCCACATTTCCCAGACACACTGTCGTTTGTGTTCTTTCATCTTTCATCATTGATTGACATCAATATCTAAAAACCTGACATGAAGTGGAGTTATGCCATGTGAGGATTTATCTAATGCCTGCAGGATACTAAGCCCAAGCAGCAGAGAATCCCTTGATGTACTGATATCATTAATAACGTTTAAGACTTCGTCACAGCTGTAGTGGTTAAATACAAAGAAACAGATGCTGTCTGGTAGCAATGCTTCATATCATTACATAAGTTACCATATATATTGACAAATTCAGACATTTAAAAGCAAATAGAAGCTTTCTAATTGCCTTTCCTTATTGACTGAGCAACTTCATTAACAAATTGATTTTCAGACCTTTGCAGGCAGAACTTGACTGCAAATGAAAAGGATTTAGCACAATGAAATCCAACTCCCTAAAACATCCTACATCATCTGGAAGTTCCATTTTACAAATTAAAAACAAAACAAAACAAAAACATCAAAACAACAAAAAAAGGAAAACCTAAAAAACAGAGCTGTAGCCACATACTTATAGGCCATGGACTAGGCCATTTTTAAGAGAGAGCGTTAAATGATAGCTGCAAGCTTTCTGTTGCTTTCTCTATCCTCCCCAGAGATACACTATTATTTTGTTTCCATAGTAGAACTGATGTTTCTTACATCAGAAAAAATCTTGAAGCATAAGGAAAAAAAAATCTGATATGACAAGCATTGCAAACACAGTTAACAAGCTTCTTTAATTATCCTCCTAAGATTTTCCCATTTGTACTCTGATCATCATCTTCTTCACAAACTTAATTATGCCTCATTTGTTCATTCTGCACTAATCTCAGTGAGTATTCCAGGTGGAAAAGAGGAGTCTGTTTGTAACTGAAACTTCAGGTAGCTATTATATATTATTATTTTATTATTTTGCTATAGAATGTTTTGTTTATTTTAATAAAAAATTATACAAACTTCTCTTCGGGCAATGTGAGTATTGAGTAGGAAGCCAGGGTATTTCCACATCTGAAAAGGAAAACTGGCTGGCTACCCCACACAAACAGCCATCAATCCAAAAATCATCCTGGACAGATGATTGAAGAAATTAAGAAAATCATGCTGTTATCATCTGCATTTTAAATATTAGTATTAATAAACTCTGATTCCTCAGCAGAGGCAACCTTTCCACAAAGTTGACCTTTGAGAAAGTTATAAAGAACAGCTGGGAATAAGTGTGCTTGGTGAGTCAAATACTGAGATACATACCCAGTTACTAGTTACAATTTATGCACTTCCAACATACTTAAAGTCAATAATTATATTATGCAATAGTCATATTGCATTATGACTGAGTAGAGATAAAGACCCCAGTGTACCATTAATTAAAACCTGACAAGTTGTTTCCTCTAACTTTGGAAAAGTCCAATATTTGCTCACCTACCATGACTGAACTTCATTTCATTAGGTTGCTTTTTGAGACACATTAAATTAATTTTATATAATTAATCTACTGAGACACACAACTGCTGCCCCATACTCAAAAGCATTTTGAGCACAATGCCAAGCCTTAAAATCTAGTGTTATGTAGAAGTAACTGTTCTTCTTTACACATAACTTCACTGACCTTCAAAACAGAGATATAATTACACAAAGTTTGAAAAGCATCAAATACTAAGTTTCTAAATTTAAAAAAATGATAAAGAGATACATGATAGTCAGCATTTAAATATATTGCATTCCATGTCTTACCTGAACCAAATTCCATCCCTTTAGAGATTCAGCAATGATAGAAGTAACTGTTGCACATACGCCACCAAAAACCATCAGATGATTAGGTCCATATTTTATTGCATCATAGAAGGCTTTGAGTCCTTTTGCATTGTCACACTGGAAAATTAAAAAAAAAGAGGCAATATTCAACATCACAAATAACATCATTAACTAAGAAATAAACCACTGAGCAGGGAAAAAAAAATCAGGGGTTGCACTGATGTAAAAATTGCACGATATATAACATCTTAAGACCCAAGCATGAAGAACTGGATCATTCTGTTCTGGACCCCTATCGTGCAGTAGTTATAGAACAGGAAAAACCCTTCTTTCATCGTTCACAACCTCTTGTGTCTTCCTTCCAAGACAAAGCTGCAACATCTGAATTTTGATAACACCATTTGACAAAGAATAAAAAAGACCCAATAAAAAATGATTAACTGAAATCTTTTCTACATTTAGAGCTACCATCTCCCAAGGCAAAATTTGGAATGTAACACCAGATGTCAGCAGGACTTCCACAGTTGGAGGAAAGTTTGACGCTACTCATGGTCCCTGTAAAGAAAATTCTGCCTCTAATGAAGACTCCCAAGTAACGTCTCCTTAAGGTCCAACCTCAGTATTCTAGGCAAAAGTATATAGTAGAGAGCCTGCTATTTAGAAAGAGAACAAAGGCCTTTAAAAGAATATTCTTTTGATATTTTTTGAAATGATAATAATTAATTGTTCTGCTCTCATAGCTCACTCTGAAATAATGTTCTGTGATCCCTTCTAACCTGTTCTGGGCTTTTCTGATAATTAGTTTGATCACTGTTATGCTAAAATTCTTTACACCTGAAAACTGAGACCAGGACTGAAAACTGAGAAACAAAGGGTGATGCTAGTGAGTATTGCAAAAGATATATCAATCCTTGAACAGACTAATCACTCATAACTTTTGTAGTCATGACTTAATCCCTAAACTTGCAGCAGAGTATTAATGAATTATGTACCTGAAGTTAAGAATTTGATTCCAAACCATACTGGAAGTCAGGAGTGTCAACAGGTTATCACAGTAGCTGCAACTGCTCCACTAATAGCCACTTCTTTATCTCGCTTTTTGAAACAAAATCTTATTTCCTCTTTTGCCTCCTCCACAAAGTGTTCCTCAAATATAGTCTTTATAAGAACTATCATACACCAAACTCCAATATTTCATTATGACAATTCAATAAAACGTTCATTTACTATCAGCATCCAAGTAGTAATTTTATTGCATTCTGTGGGAAGAATAAAGATTTTGACTACGAAGTTTGCAAGCTTATATTAATCTCCTTACTGAATTAATATGCTAAAAGAAAAATTATTCTATTTGCATTCTATCTGCAAGAATAGAATTATTGCTCCCACTTATTCAAATGGATTTTTACTGCATAGACTTTTCTAAATTACATAATACAGCACAACATTTTCCTTCTTATTACAGAAAATAAAAAATAAAAATCCAAACATTCAGAATGGCAGAGGCTCCCTAGTCAGTTTGACAGATTGGTGGCAAACTCACATTGTGAAGGAATTAAAATTGTGATTACTGGAACAAGCAGCGTCCTCCAGTCTTACTCCTCCAGCCCCTAATTATAGACCAGTTTATTCCAAGTGCAACCAGAAGGCTCACTACTTCTATACTTTTATAAACAGCCAAGAACACTAGAGCTTTCAGTATCCGAACTTATCTGACATTTAGCCAAGTCTTTGCCCTCAACCACTTCACCATCTGAAGCTGCAGCAACAGAGACTGTTGAATTGTTTTTCATACCAACTTAAAACCAGACAATATAATAATTTTTAATTTTTTTTTGCACTATGTCACGTTTAAACGTATCATTGAGTAAGAGTTTAAGAAAACAGGTCATACATGAAATAAGGAGGATGTTGATAGTAAAAAACCATCAGAAGCTGTAGCCCATGAAGGGTTACATACATAAAAAGTTATGGAGAAATAAAATTCTGCATTCTAAATGATAAAGACCTACAGTCTGTTATCTGAAGTAAAATTCATAATAAAATTCACCCTTACATCACAAAACACTGATGCATTTTTAACTGTTACCTGCCCAGAAATTATTTTTCACTGTAGTAAAGTAACCTTATGTAGTTACAGATCCCAGTAGGTTGATTCGCCGTGATGTCCAGAATTGCTATTATGATAAGGTTTTTTCTTTCTTATCTATTTTATCTTTTCATGTTTATGAACATACTTGCATAACAACAACCCTTTTTCAATCACATAGCTAGTCCCTCAGGAAGGTGCACTGAAAGCTTTATTTGTCTCTCCCAAAGTGAAATGTTCACACTGCTAATATGCATTACTGATCAATCCAAACTATGTACGATAACTTGTGGGCTTCTTTTCAACGTGATTCAGTTCAAAGCTTACCATGGTTTCATCTTCGTACTTTCTTCCTGACTAGTCTGAGCTCACTCTCTTCTAGGCCACCACAAGTAATTACAGGACTCAGCCTGCTCCTTGAGCAAAACTGCCAAAGTAGTCCAAAGTATGTCTCAGAGATAAAGAAAAAAAACCACACCTTAATACTGTGGCTGGACACAACTGGTCAGAAACAAAAGGAAAAATGAGAAAGATGGGAGAAAGCAGACTTTCACATCTGTTTAATGTCACATTTCACAACATACGCTGTGTATAACATTCTTCCCTGCAAGCAACAGAAAAGGCTGTCACAAGCATTAAAAAATAAACATTCAGATAAAAATAATAGCCCTACCAAGCCAGATAGACAAGCAGTTAGAAAAGGTTTCTTCCTGCCTCTAGTCTGAGGAATGTATCCTTAGCGAGCTCCTGAAGCCCTTTTAACAACTTGACTTTTTTAGAGATCCCAGAAGGCCACCACTGCTGCTCATGATCTATTGGCAAACCCTACACACGTAACCCTAGAAGCGGGCAACATTGTTGAAAGACAACAAGCACAAACACCACTGACATTCCCACCATATAACCATCAAATGAGTTCTTGATTTGCTGTTGCCAAGTGACTACAACTAGGTCCAGGAGCAACACCATGCAGCAATCTAATTGCAGTACAAGAAAAGACTGCATGAGAACCAAAATCCACATTAAAAAAGCAGAGGCTAGAAAGTCCTGGACACACGTGGATGACAAGAAGCTGGCTGGCTTATTAACTGGAGCATGACTAACAGCAGTGAAGGGGAAAGAATCCCTCATAAAAAGTCATAAACTAAAATGATGAAAAATATCACCCAAAGGAGCCAACACTCTTTTTGCTAGCTGGTTTTGCTCTTTCACCTAAATTGTCATCAACGTCTCTATTCTGCTGAGCCCAACTGCAGCCAGCTCACTTTCGACTCATGTATAAAAACAGCCAGCCATGCTGTGCTGCTGATCTTGACTGCACGCTGAAACACTGAGCATGGTTGCAGTACCTTTCATTACAGGAATGTAGTTTTACCATAACTAGAATTTCAAACACATGTGATTCGGTACATGCTATAATTTTCTTCAGAGGAAGGGGCTGGGAACTACTCACCCCAAACACATTTATTGCAGTACTTAGTCTCAGCCAAAAGCCAGTAATAAGCCACATGTAAATAGCAAATATACATATTAATGAAATAATTGCATTAAGTGGATCTCTTAACACGCTGACTTGATACAGATTATATGGACAATTCACAAGGAGAAATACCAGCAAACCACCAAACAAAAGTGGTAGGACCTGTGAAGGGTCCTACCTCTGACTGTGACAGATTAGTATCACAAGTGGCACCTGGCAAAGACATAGTTTCCAAGGAAACAGAACCACTTATTTTAATTAAGAAAAAAAAGCCAGATGAACTGCTGCATTGAAAACGAGTCAAATTAGTTTGGGGACTGACATGTTAACCTTCCTGAAATCCTCTTCAGAGGAGTGGCTGGCAAATAAAAACTATCCTCCTCCACCAAGAAAGGGACTTGAATACACAGGGAGAAAGTACTGCCTGAGGCATAAAGGGTGTACAAGGACAAGAAACCTTTCCAGAGAGAGCAGCACAGCAGATGAATTCACGAGCGAGACCTTCTCTGCTGTATCCAAAGGCTCTCTGCAGCTGAGAGAAAGGATGTCCCATGTGAAGGACACACATCACTGAAGTCAGGAGAAGAGCAGAACTGATTCCTGAGGGTTGCTGGCTGCCAGGAAGGTTAATAGAGACAGAGTGATTTTCTCAGGAAACTCATGAATCACAGGTCATTGGTGTCTAGGACAGCATTCTGTGAAAGTAGGATTAAAAGCTCGCCCTATCCTGCCAATCCATTGTTGCAGGACATGCTGAGCGCTTCCACCAAGTCTGCTCTGAACCACCAGAGCCATTCCTCTGTTCTGCATTTGAAAAACAAGAACAAAAGCAACCCTCTCCAACAACTACACCAAACTTCTGTATCTTAAAACTGAAGTTAACTCATCCCAAACTATGGGGTCTTCTGTATGTGATTTCTCTATCATCTTGTAATTCTAACTACTAGCAGTCAGATTTCTTTTTGGTTTAGAAGGAGTGGACACAGCAGAGGAGGACTGAATCTATTCAGTGAAATATTTCCCAGAAAATTAACCCTCTCACCTTGACACCTCTTGACACACTTTGAGACTTTACCTAGCAACTTCTTTATTTGATCCTGGCTGCTGCACAGGGAATAATTCACAGAGTGCTACCGCTAGGATACTGGTACTTGATATCTCATTTAACAGCTTATATTCTGCCTCAGGTGCCACCTGCCTCTTAAGTCACTGACTCCACAGCAAGGGTGACCACTCTCTTCTGTTGCCTCATTTCTTAAGAGACTGTCCAAACACCCCGTGAAGGCTCGGCTTCTTGCTCAACATAATTTTATTTTTCTTGATTCACTGTTTGGGAACTGATTCCACCCAGGAAGAAAAACAAAAATTTCCTGTCTCTCCTTATTAGAGGAGTATATATAATTACTTCTTTTTTTTTTCCATTTATCCTTTTTTTTTTTTTCCCCATTTATATGACTTAGTTTTTCTGTCTCATTACTATTTCTTCAAGTGTATAACATTTACACGGGATGATTCCAATTTAAGAACTCTAATATGAAATGGAGTAGGAGTGTAGCAAATAGACAAATCCTGTGTAATCAAAACTGACTCTGCCTAAGTTTCCACCATGGTTAAACATGCAGTAATAGCAGAGATCAAATTGACTTCCTCTTTTCATAGTAAACTTGCATTCACCTTGGAAGTTGAAGCCTTTCCTTGATCTGTAACTGTTACACCGGTAGAAGTTCAGAAGATCATCAAGAAGCATTGCGTATATTTGTGATATGAAGATCACTTCCTTTCAATAATGCAACCATATTGGGTTTACATGGCAAGGTTTTTGTAGCAGGGGAGCTGCAGGGATGGTTCCTGTCAGAAGACACCAGGAGCTGCCCCTGTGTCCAACCGGGTCAGTTCCAGCCAGCTCCAAAACGGACCCACCACTGACCAAAGCTGAGCCCATCAGTGATGCTAGTTGAACCTCTGTGATAACACATTTAAGAAGGGTAAAAAACACTACACAGCAGCTGTGAAAGAGGAATGAGAAAAAATGTGGAACAGCCCTGCAGACACCAAAGTCAGTGAGGAAGGAGGGGGAGGAGGTGCTCCAGGCACTGTAGCAGATTACCCTGCAACCCATAGCGAAGACCATGGCAAGGCAGGCTGTCTCCCTGCAGTCCGTGAAGGTTAAAGCAGAGCAGATATCCACTCTGTAGCCTGTGGAGGACCCCACACCTGAGTAATTTTAGACAGGGTCCACTGCATCCTTTTTTGGGGCTGTACCCCTGATCAAATGCAGAAGTTGTTCTAGGGCTGCACAGCCAAGAAATGCATAATTCAGGTAATACTGGCCAGGATGCCTATAAGATGGTGAACATGAATTCAAAACATTAACATCTCATTCTGAATCACTAATGGAAAGCTAACATTTGGGCCTTAGAGAGCTCCTATTGTGCAATATGAGCAATTAGTCAGATCCCACAGTAGAAGTTATTGAGTTCTGCTGGATTATTCTGCAGCTGGACCCATCATCTAACCAGAATCAAATTGGTCTTGACTCAAACATTCCTGGGCCGGAGGGGATTTTATAACATCCACACTGTATTTGCTCACCTGCAATATACAGTCCTTTTTATTTAACTCGTTCACTTCTGCAGCAAACCAGTAACATTACACAAGACAGTTTTACAGATGTTTTCTAATTAGCAGCATTGATTTAAGTGGATAAATGTTCACACACACAATGTCATCTTGAACTATAAATTTTTCCAAGTATCCTTACATCTGCATGTGGACATTCCTGGTTTTATAGGATAAATACGTAAAAAGCATAACCAAATCTTAGTACTGTGCTGTTTTCTCTGACATCCCAGTGCTCAAACAATTATCAAGTATCTTGGTACTTTCAATATTAACAGAGAGACCAATGCCTTGCTCACTTCTGCTTCTTCCTCCCTACATAATCTATACTGCTCCATTGCTATTATGTTTTATGGAAATTAGTGGCATATGGAAAATCATAAAAGTCCAGAAGAATAGCATACATAAATAATATATTCAAGGTGTTTAGAAAACAAATAAGATGTCCTGTTGAGAATAAGCTGGCTTGGTTTTCTCCAGCTTTTCCGATTTTTACCAAAGAAGTTCAACACTACAATAATTTCTAACAAAACAAAGAATTAATTTTAATTATTCAACAAATGAGGAAAAAAATTCTGTTCTTTATTTGCATCAAAAGGCTTTTCAAAATTCCCCTAGGAAATCATCTGTGTTTTTGCATTTAAGTAACCTCAAAAGGTGCTAATTGTTTCAGACACTTGAGCACCAAGATCATTATCACTGAAATTTATTGTTTCAAACTACTTACTGTTTTGTTGCCTGGTATTTTGAGAGAGGCGTGCTGTAGTAGATTTACAAGGCATTTGCCAGTCACAGCTCAAGTACAAAATGAAGAGCTAAGGGAGAAAATTTTGGCAGGCTCACCACAGTCACTAATGTCAATTGTTCAATTTTGTACTTGCCTCATCTTTCTTTTTCTTCCTTTCATTCATTACCATTTATTATTACACTATCATAAGTAGCCTATATTTTCATAGTCACACTCTCTTGGACTATTTTGGTTAGATTTTCTTTCATTCCAGTCCCCATGCTTTTTAGAATACAGGGAAGAAGTCACAAAAGTGAAGAGATGCGTCATTTAAATATATCATTTTGTTTTCTTTTCCAGATCTAGAGTATGAGCACTGCAAAAGTTAAGACTTTCAGCATGAACAATCAAAAATAATAAATCAAAACTTAATACAGAAGTACTTCATTCGACATTTAGTAAAATAAATTTTCTGAAACTGCCTTTAGGAAGTTGAGTGTTACCAATGCTCTCCTTTTCTTATGTCTACTATTGACTATGTCCTTCATTTTAACAGGAGGATTGGTTTTTTTCCCCCAGGTCATTTCAGGCAAAGGAAAAATCACCTAATGCAGGGAAGGGTCACCATCTCTGAACTGTTGACTTGCTTCTTTTCAGTACGCTGAAAATTGTTGTGTATTGAAAATGTGAAACTGTTTTTAACTGCAGCTGTGCTCTTCACAGCAAATAAAAGGAGGGACTGAAACGAGAAGAGAATATAGATGGAGAAAATCCAAATTTATTAATAACAATCAGGAAGCTCTTGTAGATGGAAGAAAATGGACGTGTACTAGTGCAAAACATTTGAAGTAACAGCAATATACATCATAGTACGCCTGGCATCCCACTCTTGAGTGATATGCTGTAACTGAAACAGAGATAGAAGCATAATGATATCTTGAAAAATCACTCGGCCCTCAGCAATTGTCAAGAATCAATTGGTGGGGGAAGTCTGTTATAAGAATTCTTTCTTTCCCATGACCTACTCAATCCTGAAAAAGACTCTAGTTTTATATAGGGTTAAAAAATAAATAAATAAATAAATAAATAAAATAAATCTTTCTTGATACTTTTCTGACATGAAAGTAAACTAAGACATTATTCTGAGTGTGAAAAGATACGGAAAAAGAGCTTTTCAGTGTCTTTCTGGTTGCGTCATGTTGAAATAAAGTCTCCTGTATCTGCCTTGGTCATA
Organism: Limosa lapponica baueri; assembly: GCA_002844005.1. Lineage (NCBI taxonomy): Eukaryota > Metazoa > Chordata > Aves > Charadriiformes > Scolopacidae > Limosa > Limosa lapponica. The sequence goes on along the minus strand of KZ505645.1, from coordinate 874,522 downwards.
TGGCAACAGGGCCTGTCTCTCAGTGCGCATAACCACAGAATTTTGCAAATAAACATTCACTGGGGATGACAAGAGGCAGAGGTAACTCTGAGGCCCTTCAGAATTGTTCTTACAGCTTCTGAAAGTCGCTTACCGTGAAAACGTAAGAAGATCTCTTAAGCTAGCACAAGGATGTCTGTGGTGTTCTTGAGAATATATCTGAGTTTTAATAAAAGATCAGAAAGCATCTGGTATTTTTGGAAAGTAAGATTAAACTCTTTTCCTTTAGAGGATGATGTTCTTCATGAAGAGCGCTAAGTCATACAAGCAGCTCCTGGCATGGGTTCTTCTGAAGCAATATTGCTTAAAATTCTTTTTTTGTAATTTGTTTTTATTTAATTCCCCAACAAGAATTTTGGAAGCATGGACACAGGTCAGAATCATACAATCATAGAATCATATAATTTTCTAGGTTGGAAGGGACCTTTAAGATCATCTAGTCCAACCATCAATCTAACTCCGATAAAAAAACATCACTAAAACATGTCACTAAGCACTATGTCAACCCTCCTCAGTTTTGAATATCTCCAGGGATGGTGCCTCAACCAGAATCACAGAATCATATGGGGTTGGAAGGGACCTCTGGCGATCATCTAGTCCAACCCCTCTGCCAGAGCAGGTCCACCTAGAGCAGGTTGCACAGGAACTTGTCCAGGCGGGTTTTGATTGTCTCCAGAGAAGGAGACTCTACCACCTCCCTGGGCAGCCTGTTCCAGTGCTCTGCCACCCTCAAAGTGAAGAAGTTCCTCCTCATGTTTAGGTGGAACTTCTCATATTCAAGTTTGTGCCCATTTCCTCTTGTCCTGTCCCTGGGCACCACTGAAAAAAGACTGGCCCCATGCTCTTGACACCCACCCTTTAAGTATTTATAAGCATTGATTAGATCCCCCCCTCAGTCTTCTCTTCTCCAGACTAAAAAGACCCAAATGCCTCAGCCTCTCCTCATAAGGGAGATGCTCCAGGCCCCTAATCATCTTCGTAGCCTTCTGCTGTACCCTCTCCAGCAGTTGCCTGTCCTTTTTGAACTGGGGAGCCCAGAACTGGACACAGTACTCCAGATGGGGCCTCACCAGGGTGGAGTAGAGGGGCAGGATAACATCTCTTGACCTGCTGGTCACACTCTTCTTGGTGCACCCCAGGATGCCATTGGCCTTCTTGGCCACAAGGGCACATTGTCAGCTCATGGTCATCCTGTTGTCCACCAGGACTCCTAGGTCTTTCTCCTCAGAGCTGCTCTCCAGCAAGTCAGCCCCCAACCTGTACTGGTGCATGGGGGCTGTTCCTCCCCAGGTGCAGTACCCTACACTTGCCTTTATTGAATTTCATCCAGCTCCTCTCTGCCCAGCTCTCCAGCCTGTCCAGGTCTCGCTGTATGGCAGCACAGGCCTCCATCGTGTCAATGACGCCTCCCAGTTTTGTATTGTCAGCAAACTTGCTGAGGGTACACTCCATTCCCTTGTCCAGGTCATTGATGAATATATTGAAGAGGACTGGACCCAGTACTGACCCCCGGGGGGGACTCCACTTGTTACAGACCTCCAACTAGATTCTGTGCCCCTAATAACAACTCTCGGAGCTCTGTCTTTCAGCCAGTTTTCAATCCACCTCACTCTCCATTCCTCTAATCCATACTTCCTAAGCTTATCTATGAGGATTCTGTGGGAGACTGTGTCAAAAGCCTTGCTGAAGAAGAACAATACAACTGACAAAGTGTTTAAAAAGGGCTTAATGAATTACGAAGAGCAAAAATAAATTTCTTGACCTAAAGGTCAAGAAAATCTGGTGTAACAGTCTTTATCACACATCTACGATTTTTAATTAAAATCTTTCTCTGATGTAAAACAATTGAACTTTGTCTATAGTGAAAAAAACTCTGCTAAGCTAATTTATTTAAGAGGAATAATGTGTCATCATTTGGATAAGCCACCATTTAAGTTAGCCCATAAAAGCCAAATGAAATTCATGGTATGTTTTTCTTTGACTTAAATTAACATAGCAGCAGACTACAATAATTCACCATTTTATAGAAGTCTCAGGCTGGAAATGGATAGAATGCATATCGGCACAGTAAACATCATACATTTTTTTCCCCTCAATACATGGGAAAAATGTATGGAAAGAATGCAATTTTATTTTCACCACTAGGCAGACGGCATGACATTCAGTGTGTGAGCAGGCACAGTAGTTCACAGTCAGCAAGTACCAAAAACCCTTGAAATCCAAGTATTGGTGAGGACCCTTGATCCTTTTTCTCCCCAAAGACCAGAGTATCTTTTTCCTCCCACAGGCTGAAAACCAAATTTTGAACGGTGACTTGGGCTTGTCTTAAATTATGTCAGACAGTGCATTTCTCCAATAGGTAAAACATTTGTGCAATGGCTACAGCACTCAAACTTTCTCCTGACCCTACTGTCCACCGTATTTCATGCAGTACACATATTCACAGTAAACTCCGTTATTCACAGGAGAACTACATGGTCCAAACAACTCACATTTCTGGGATCACTTTGGAAATGAGGGACTTTTTAAATAATAATATGAAAAAAAATTGCAGCAAAGTGATCTGCAGCACCCAAGAGACTGAATTTTCACCTCGTTCAAACCCTCCATAACAAATGGTGTCACAATGCGTGACATCGTTGTGCCACAATGGCGCACTACCCATTTCACTTCCTGAGTGCGGAACAGCGCAGGAAGGCAGACAGCGACAGAGAGACTCCTACAGGGATCTGGCAGACTAACACAAAACTGAGGTGTCATGGGCTTAGTTGCAACAAGAACAGACTCAAAGATAAGCCTCAGAGGCCAAGGAAAGAAAAGGAACAGCCCTGGAAGTACAGGGAGATACTGGAATGGAAGTATTCTTAAAAAGGATTAACATTTCATGAAGTCTATGGGCAGGGTTATTTGCAGGTATTTTTTCAAGCTTTTTATTTAATAACTTGCCCAACTTAATTTGAGTTTTCTCTATTTAAAAGCTCACCTTGATCTAGTTGGGTTTTATATTCCAGAAGACTAATTAGTAGAGATTAGGAACTGCTTCAAAAATATGGAATGGTGAATCTGACTCATGGTCATGATCTTGTCACATTCGCACATGGACACTAACTTTCTCTGGCTTTAAAGTTATGCAAGCAAGATATTGCCTCCATGCTGCAAACTGCAGCCTAGTTAACAAAGAGTTGTTCCTTTGCAAGATCACGACAAGCCAGCAGACTGCCAAATAAATCCTCAACACTCACATTCAACATCATAGTATAGGACTCCTGCAAGCGGAATGACCAATACTCTTCCCCCTTGGAGCACCTACAGAGAATCTTAATTAAGCTTGCCAAGGGCAGGATATTATTCACCTTGATGTATCAACCCTTGGGGTTCCCTCCTTATGCTCCAGAAAAAACAGGACACGTAGAATGAAAGTGAAATAGAGCTGGGCTGTATGCAGGTGAAATGCCCACAGAGTGCATAGATCAAAGTTGCGGTCAGGCCCAGATCAACCTCCCAGATGTTTAAAATGAAATACATTCAGTGCAACTCTGGAAACTGCAAGTGATCCGTACTAGAAGCTAAGACCTGCAAGCTTGTCCATCTCAGACTAATTACGTCACCCTAATTCTCTTCCTTAATTACTCAATTTAGTTTGTGACTATGTCACAAGTATATACCATATCTAACAACAAACTCATTTGTTCTTCAACTCCTTGCCCAATAGTTCACCTTGGACGGCAAGAAGAGTATTAACCCAAAAAAAAAAGACTGTTTTGTCTCTGTGCACGCTATTTTCCTTCATAATAAAATCCCAACTTGAACTCCCTCAGACACGCCTCACTGAACTTGTAATTCCTACTGGTTGCACGTAATCAAACTCTACAGAAATCTCATTCACAGACTATGAAGAAGTTCCAAACCACCAAATCCTCCGTCATTTGTCCAGTTACCTTCACACTGTGGTTATATTTGGTACGTCATTGACTGCTATTAACTCAGCACACATCACAGAATCATATGGGGTTGGAAGGGACCTCTGGAGATCATCTAGTCCAACCCCCCTGCCAGAGCAGGTCCACCTAGAGCAGGTTGCACAGGAACGTGTCCAGGCGGGTTTTGAATGTCTCCAGAGAAGAAGACTCCACCACCTCCCTGGGCAGCCTATTCCAGTGCTCTGCCACCCTCAAAGTAAAGAAGTTCCTCCTCATGTTTAGGTGGAACTTCTCATATTCAAGTTTGTGCCCATTTCCTCTGTGCCCACAATGCTCTGCTAGAAACTGCTACCCTGTAGGCAAAGCTCATATGTGTGAGTAGCATTCATGGCTGTGTAAATTGACTTTTTTGACTTGTCTAAACTCTACTAAAAACGGTTTGACTAAACTCTACTAAACTCTAAATTGCTAAACTACTGAATCATCATAGTAGAAAATTCTCAGACTAGTTTAGTACCTGGACAGGCAAACAGATCAGTTTTTCCAACTGTCTACAAAGAGCTCCCTTTCTTAAAAATCTCCATGATTTTTGCCACTCACTCAATCCTCATGTCCCCAGAGATTTAAAAAAAATAAATAAAAAATCATGCAAATATCAAGCTCCTTGAGACAGCCTGCTTTCTGTTACACTGTGTACTCCAACAGAGCTAAATTGCTTTAAGATTGCACAGGGAACTGAGCAGACTCTTGACATCCTTTTGCCATATAAGTACCGACTGTCACCCAGAATCTTAACAGGTTGAAATGGTATAAAATGCTAATAGGATGATTTTAATCATTTTGTCAAGCATGGCTGACACTACATTGCCAAGTGAAAAAAAAGTACTTTGTACAGCTCTGAATCAATTTTATTTCCTACTATGGCATCACAGAAGTAAAATAAAAGGTGTGAATAAGTTAAAATTTTCTTGGTGGTTTTTTAGGTGACAAACTGAAAGAAACTGTCTGAGCCCTGCTGAAGTGAAATATTAAATTGACAATGACCCTTGCCAAGGAAATAATTTTTAAAGTGAGCCAGTGCTCAGAATACCTTAATAGATTTCAAATGTCTGACTTAAATACAATACTCAGAGTCCCTCAAGAGAAAGGAAAACATTACTGTCATTAAGTCTGCTGGTACGAAGTAGTGATGCAGTAAAAGAGACCTAAAGAGGTTTTCTGTTGGTCACCTGAAACTGCAGAAAAAATTGACAGTTGTGGAAGTGTTGGTGCAGGAGGGGGGCACAACATCTATTTAAAAACCAGTAGTAAGAATGCATATTAGCAAGCCTGTATTAGGATTTCAAGGTTTTGAGAAAATACAAGAGCAGACACACTCCACTGCTGTAGCCCAGATGACACAGTAGTGCCAAGAAAAACGTTTTGTACTTAGGCTGTGCTCAGAAACCATCACCTGCCTGCTACCCTTCCACTTCATGTGAGCAGTTCCCACTTCAGGCAAAGCAGGTTTGACTGATTTCAGTTGATATTGATAGTTGTTCAAATATAAGTCAGCTGACCTCACACTGAAGTGGATGAGATTTCACATCACCCTTTCTACTGTGGCACATCAGGATGTGTGCGTAGGTGTGTGTGCTGGTGCACGAACGCAGGAGCAGGGACAGACAGAGGAGAAGGACAATTGTGTTGCTGGTTGCCACAGATCTTCCTGCAGCACTAATTCAACTGCTCTGCTTTGAGAGCAAATGGAAATACAGTAGTCAAAAGGAGATGCTCTTTTCCACACCCCATATCTTAGCCTCAAGAATACGACAGTTTACCAGCAGGCTTCTACATACTAACCCACACGCAAACAAAATAAACCCCACCCCACCAGTCTCTCCAGCAAAGGGAGCTGGAAGCACAAGTCAACTTGCTGAGCAAAGAAGCACGTAGTGATAAATAACATCTCAGGTGCCAGTTTATGAGACCATGGAACAGCCACTTTTCAGGCACAGTGGAGACCGTATTCCCTAGCAACAGTAAAACAAACAGAGACAGAGCCTCCCACTGCCTTCTACTTACACTGCTAGATGCAAACTGATGGGAGACTGAGTGAGTACCAGCTTCCAGCGTGCTCAAGATTTAGTTTCAGCTACTATATTAGTTGGAAGACAGGAAACACACACACACCAAAGAAGAGAGACAGGCAAAGATATGTATTAATGATAACATGTGCAATCTTAACATGGATTTGGGTGGCGTATGGTGTGTTATTTGCAGTGTTACTTCGAGAAATTATTTCTCAAATTTGTATTTTAACATTCAAAGTAACATACAAAAAGCTTTTCAGGACTTAAGACTTGGTACGTAGACTACTGATAGTCAACTTCTGAGTGCTGTGTATTTCTGCTCTATACCACAACATATGGAAAACAGAGATTAGCTCACAGCTAACAAAGTACAAGTTCTTCTTTTGACTAGCCCCTGAAAATTTATGAAGGACTCTTTACAGTCTTGTTTTTGTGGCTTTTCAACTTGTTTGTGCATTAAGTTTATCAGGTGTATTATGAGCAACTTTATACTAGTCACCCCTGTATTCCTCAGTGAGCAGAAATAATTTGCCTTCTAATGCAATTTTTGGCTTATCACTGTCAATGAATTTGCATACACACCTTGAAATGTCATTTAACAGTCTACTTCGGCCTTTTCAAAAAACAATGAGCAGCATTAGTTCCTGTACTTTCGCATCTTTGGTGAACATTGGATAAGTTCTTAATTACAAATTCTTAGGGTCCAGCAAATAGAATGCTATGATTCTAAAGGCCATCTAATCCAAAGCATATAAAACAATATTACTATCTTATGAAAGATCTGTGTAAATTAATCTGATATGAAGTATTAGTTCAGCATAGAGACAATTTTTTCCAAGAAATCACATTTTTATAAGATATTGGTGCTAAAAGTGACACACAGAACATGCCAGATTGTTCACAAGAATGCTAACAGCACTGCTTTCTATTTAGAAATAATAAAACAGAAGTGATATTGGCACAGCTTTAATCTGTTATAAATAATTTAATTGCCTGCCATTTGCAGAAAAGCCCCATTTTAAAACCTTGCAGAGTTTCTATAAGCACTCCTATCAACATTACTCACTGGGACTTCAAACTTTAGGAAAATATTTATGATTGAGTAATGTCTTCAAAAAGATGTATCTTCTGCTTAATGGAAAAAATGTTTCTTTTGTGGGGGATGATTTTGTTTCCTTTTAATACAAAATACAAAAACAGGCATTGGGGACCCGAGTAGAAGATATCTTTTTTACATGTGAACATCTAGACAGAGTAATGCTTCTAATTTAACTCAAATAATTTCAGGACACCTTTACCAGAAAAGCAGACATGTACCTTGTCCAGACCATCTTTGGCCTGGCAGCTAAAAAAAACTCGTCTGAGTGGCAGGACTGAATTAACTCAAGCTGAGAGCAGACACAAACATGAGGCTCTAAATACCAGCTAATGCTCTAAACAGAAAGGTCAAAGAACAGCTAACCCTCTTTTTATGCTGAGTCCAACCCCTGCCAGCAAGTGCTTGTCAGACTTTTAGATTTTTAGACTCAAATCTAAATGCAGTAACTTCTTGGTGCCGTTGATCCCTGAAGAAAGAGTTTGGTGATGTACAAACATAAAAACCCTCTTTTGATGTCATTGATTAATTCTCTAAGAAGTTAGTAGAGCAGAGAACATTAGCTTGGAATTCAGTAAGTTAAAGTAACGATGCAGGAATTCCCACATTGAGGCAACAAGGTGTACAAAATTTTGAGCTCCAAAAAAATCAAAAATAGAGTCTTCACCCCATTTTTGGGATGAAGCTGTGCAGGTAAAGGCTGCAAGGTTTCTAGGCTAAGACTTGTATCACACCTTTCCACCACCAAACAGAATCACTTTGCATTGGAAAAGCTGATAACTTTGGCTAGCATTTACTTAAGACAGCAATAATAACAAATATAAAATGCTTGAAAAACAATGGCATTGTTAATTTTCATAGAACAGCAGGATGACCTCTTGCTCTCATGTGAGATTTTATTTGAAATCTTGTTTTTTGTTTTGCTTTTTAAAATTACATTTCCATCATGATTCGTTCTCATAACAAATAAGCAAAAAGAGCATTATTTACAAATTCCTATGGATGGTTGGACAATTGGTATCATCTGCTGTTTTCTTTGTACTAACATCAGACTGTTTTGCTGCAATTTTTCTAACTAGATGAATTTCAATTTGTCTAGTTAAAAACTTTTTCCTTTTCTTTTTAACATCATTTATTCAAGCAAGTGATATCTATGCTTTTTAATTTTTCACACATTTATCTCATGTTCACCAAACAACTTCAAACAGGTGAGGAAAAATACAATATGACAATATTTAGTCCACAAACACAGGATGCATCACCTTTTGCTGTGTCCCAGGATAATTCCTTGCAAGCCAGAGTTTGCAAAAGCTCAGAAAAAGTAATGATAGTAATTTTCCTTGTAATCATTTAAATGAAATATTGAAATACTACAACCATTTAAGGTATTTATAACTTAATGTAATTACAACTTCCCCTGGAAAACACCAGATTGTCTAGGCTATATTCCTGGAAAGAAGGCATCTGCTAATCCTGGTAAATAGACCAGAAAAGTGGGATCTGATTTAGATTAAACATTCTTCATATCTGTTCACGTCTTTTGTCAGGACTATTCCTTGAACTAGGACCAGCCCTAGAAGTTGCCAACATACAAGACACCCTGGGGAACCAAATCCCAGCTCCCCATCACATCACTCCCCAGCTGCAGGGCACACAACATTTCACACTGGAGTTACTACTGGTCAGGAGACACACAGAAGCCTGCAGCTACAAGAGAACAACACTTCAAGGTGATTAATGTGTTTCAGCATCAGGATCTTGTCTTTCAGACAGGTGCAATACTCCATAGATCTAGGAGGTGGAAAAATAGTGTTGGGAAGATTTAGTCTGGGGTAGCAAATGGGTGGGAACAGAGAGACGGTAAAACTAGAAAAGGTAAGGGGACCTGAAACAATCCTGGCAGACGAAAATGACACTGAATGCATTTGCGCTAATAGAGTCTTCATCTAAATTGTGACTGTGAGCCCTTGTCCTTTAAGGACAGATCTCACTTGAAACATTTCCTTTAGTTAATCAAAAAAAAATTCTTTTGATTTCCTACCATCTGATTAAAATAGGCAGGGAAATAGCAGATGATAGTTGTGCGTGCAAGAATGTACTATCATGTAGAGTTCCAATCTCTTCCCTGAAGTACTCCATAACCCTAGCACCTCTTCTGCCCTGAGATATCCCAATTATTTTTACTCCAATCCTCCTCCTTCACTCTCTCGAAAAATCTTTCCTCATCCATGCTTTCTGCATTTTCTTACCCCAGGGCTAGGCTTATTTACAGAACCCAATTAAAAATAAGTATAATCATAGTCTTTTCTGCTAAAGAGTGACAGGAATAAGCATCTACCTATACAGCTTCTATATACTTCCCTGTGTATCCTACAGTCTCCTATGTATCTCAGCTCCGCTAATACTTGATCCTGAGCTCAGACCTGTGTCTTACCCAACACTACTGTTACCTTACCAATACTGTCCTGCAATCCCACTGACTACTGGCATCCCTCTTCAAAGAGTACAACCTGAGATATTTAAATAAGTAAAAGAGGCTGGGCATGCTACTGCAGCAGATGTACATAGAGCAAATAACCACTGGGAAACCACTTCTCTGATGGACTTTTGAGAACTGATGAAATGCTTTTAAAAGATAACCTTGCCTCATTGCTATTTTGGATTTCTAACAGACATCCAAAATGTTTTTACTGAGCATTCAGTGACATTTTCATTTGGGAGAACATCATATATGTTGCCTCATTATTGTATGCTCTGTTATTCAGTGTAGGTTACATAAGGCTCTCTCAGATCTAGCATTCTCAAATGTTGGCATTCAAATAGAAAGGAAATAGTCCAACACCCTGCACTATCAGTATGGAAAATGTATTTTTAAGGAAATTTGCATTTGAAGTTTTTTTAGTATAAGGAGAGGAAAACAGGACATGCTATCCCTATGCTTTATGTAATACTATCAACATGATCTTTTCCTTTTTTTTGTTGTCCAATAAATATGAATGAGATGTCAGTCCCAAATATATATGACATTAACATACTCTTGAGTGTAATACTGATTTGACTGATAAATTACCCATGGAAGATAATTTAGGAGCTTGAAAAGAAGTATCTCATGCTAGATGCCTCCTCTTCCTTCTTCCTCATCTTTGTCCTAGCCCACTGACCATAAAAAGGGGAGGATACGAGCCCTTGCATCAGCAGACTAGTACAGAGCCGCTGAAATATGAAGACCTTCAGGACTGTCACCAGACAATTACCTCAGCAGACAACAGCAGCATGCAGCAGCCATACCAGCTCATGTACAATTCTTTCACATGCTCCATAGTGTTTAGCAAACAGGGTAAAACCAGAGAGAGAGAGAATAACTGGCACTTCCTTGTACATAAGGAATAACCAGCTTCCTATCACCCATCTCATGCAGGTAGCACTAGTTAAAAACTTTAGATCTTTAAAAAATTAATTAAAGGACAAGTAAAGAATACAGCCAGCCAGCACAAGGGCAGCAGAAGAGTGCAGTAAGCCCAGAATTAAAAATGAGCATGATAAATTGCTGTGTATGAATTCCTTTCCCTGACTTATTCTCTGTGAGAAGGGTGGATATTGTTGCATTCCTGGTTCCCATATTGACCTGTAGTTTGTCATTACGCCATGCATTTTATTTCTATATAGACTCTGAAATGTCTAGTGATTAAACACTGGCAAAGTTAATCCCCGTTCAATCAGTCAAGAAAATAGTTTACTTCTGCTACCAGTTAGTTCAGGAGCTAAAGATTTGTACTATGCATTTTAAGTTTCTTTTTTCTAACATGATGCTGTTGTCTCTTGTCAGGAGCCTGCACTCTGAATTGTTCAAGGTAACAAAAAATCCATTTAAACCTACTGCACAACATTGTTTATGAATAGTCACAAACACTAGGAAGATCAGACGCATCCAATCTGATAAGCCTACTGCTACTATTCAAAGCCTCTGCTAAAATCTTTTCTGGTAAAACGAAAGGGGGAACGCAAGGGAAAATTACACAAAAACTGATGCTTGTAGTCTAAGTGATGAACAGAGAATGAGAAGGGTGAACTACTGTCACGCATCACTCCATTTAGCTGTCTTTAAGAAAGATGCTGTGAGATAAGATTGAGCAGCCCAAGGAACCTGAAAGATTTAAAACACTGAATCTCACTGTCAGAGCTACCACCCTGCCACCTCTGTATGTCCTGGAGATGCACAAGGAGTAAGCTGGGGCTGGAAGAGCCTGACCAGGCTGGGCAAGAACCAGATATCACCATCGTGGGAAAAAGATGATACTGCCACCTTTTCTGCCTTTGGTTAGATTGTGAACACCTGGGAAGTGGCATCTATGTTCCTGCTCTCACAGGTTTGTTCCCTTCTGCCACTTCAGTGTCATGTGTCCAGCAATATTCTCCTTATAAATACAAGACCTTTAATGAAACCACCATGAACCTGTCCTCAAAAAGGAAAACTAGAAGCAGTTTGTCAGGTCACTAAGATTTCAAGACAGTCTAAATGCCCACACTCTGATGTGGGGAGAAATCTTTTTAGGGTGAAAGTCATTTCATACAAAGGTAGAGCCTTTGCTGCTTTTTGAGCCTTTATTTAGAAGTCTTGGCAATTACTGAAAAATATGAAGTCACAGTGAGCAGAAAAAGCCTAGAAGCTAAGTTGTTATAACAATCCACATGCACTTTCTCAACCCATGCCCTTAACACAGCTGAAGGTACAGCTTATCCCAGTGACTGAAGCTGAACTAACATCTTGCTGCTGACAAGAGCCCTGACCTTCTGCTCCTACCAGTAAATGTGATTTTGACAGTCATCCAATCCCACAGTGCGTAGACTGAAACTATAAAAGAGCAGGAAAGTACACAGGTGTTTTTTTTTTTTTCCACCTGATCAGTGGGTGAAATCAGCTTACCCTGAAATCAGGGGCAAGCAGGCAGAGGGAGGTTCACGCAGGGAAGGCAGAAGAAGTCTCCCCTTCTGCAGTAGCAAGCCTGTAGCTGGGCTGGCCGCACCACAAGCATGTTCTTGATGATCATGGCAAAGCTGCCTCCCCAGTGTGCTTTATTACAAAGGGCATGCCTTTGCATCTACTAAGGCCATACTCACACCTCTTCTTTTGTTCGTTTGCTGGTTCTTCCATTCTTTCTGCCCTGTTTTTTTTGGTTTGAGTGCTCACACGCATGCACAGCCTTTCAACACATGCCTTCAGCTTACAATTGTAATAAAACATAAAAATCCCTTTTCAAAGTACAATAATCTGGCTTTAATAGGCATCCAGCTAACTTCCTAACACATCTAGGTATCACTGTGAAGAGGGACATTTAATTCCACTTACATTTAGCTTGAAAAAAGATGATTAAACATGTAACTTTAACCCGACCCATGATTGCGCGCACATCGCATGGGCAGTGGGTGGTAGCCATTATCACTACCAACAGTAAGAGGGATTTCTTTTCCTGGCAGCATTTCTGAAAGTCTTGTCTCGTGGCTTAATTTTCAAGTTAGGATTTTCAATAGTTCCTTGTAAAAGCGGTTTCATGAAGAATTCTTTTGATATTACACATACTCGCCTGATCCTCCTCTTCCTTACAGGAGCTATTTGCTACAGTAATTTCACTATCTTCAGAGGACTTGGTTCTAACTACATTAATTTAAATAAGTTCAAAAGTAGGCCATGGAAACAAAATGAAATCTGGGCAAAAACTCTTCAATACTCTCATTTAATTTGACATATAAAATAAATATGGATTTTATTCAGGGGTGTATTGTCATCTTCAAAAGATTGCTAATCCTAGAAGTCATTTTATTGAGTCTTTGGTTGGTGATTTTTAAGCAATAATTTATTTCAATTAAATGACAGCATCTTTTAATCTCAAGGAAGTGACTTGGCAGACAAGCAATTCTGTCTTTGGAGCTTTCATACATTTATTCATCTGCCTAAATTTCCTAAGACTTTGGAGTTCAGTTGAAGTTTCATCCTGAATTAATGACTTGGAGAAAGCAATCTGTTTCATTACAACACAGAAGAATCAAAACAAGGTGAACGGGGTGGGGGGTGGGGTGGGGGGGGATGTGTGTGTGTATGCAAGGGTAAAGTGATAACTTCAGACCTGAAAAAAGCAGATGTGAACACACTGTAATCACTGGCCAGCGCACCTCCATGTGCCAGAGTTAAAATTTTTATGTCAATAAAACCGTAGCTTTCCCCCAAAATGATACATATATCATACAAAGCTGTTAGAGTCTTTCAAGCAAGCAAAGGTGTTAAATAGTGCTGATACAGTTAAGAAGTATCTCTGTGCCTGGGAGATAATGTTTAATGTCACTTAGTTGTAAAACTAGGCAAAATAATTAAACCCAGAAGCAGGCACCAGACCTTGGCACCCACAGCGATCTGATCATTCCTAACAGGGCTTGAGAACACGCAAAGCTCCATTCCCTTATACCAGGGCTGCCGTGAATGACTGTGCCCTGTATAATCCTCCATTTTTGAAATCTTTTGCCTGCATATCACTGGAAAAAACAACAACGCCTGAAGCTTTCTGATAATACATTTTTCCCCCCCCTGTTGTATTTTTCAATTTGGAAAGAGCCCTAATAGCTCCGTTTTCTATAAATGGATGTTTTCATTTGGCAGAGGAGCAGCCCTTAGACACCAGGGCACACTTTTTATTTTTTTTGTTGTTCTGATGAAAATTGTTCAGCTGGAGTGTGTCAGGAACCATTGAAATCTCCTTACAGAGTTTATCATATTTGCTTTCTTCAGCCAGCAATGAAAATAAGTTATGTTAAAAAACTAAGCCACTTAGAAAGGAGTCTCGCATTATTAGATGACATTACTGTAATTATAGAAATTCCATGCAAAAACCAAATTCCTGGCCTTACTAAAATATTCTTCTTGTATGTTATACCTACAGATTATTGATCCAAACTGAGTTGTTGCGCTGTTACCTTGCCATCTCCCAAGAACATAGTTAGGAAATACAAATAAATGGATTTCAAAACGTAGAACAGTAATATCCATGAAATTGTTTAGTGTGCCATAAGATAAAAGCATTTCATGAGGCTCTCTGAGCACATCTCTTGTGCTCAATCCACAAATACACCTCATACTACTTAGCCTAACTGTCCAGTTTCTATTCTGATCCACGTATCTGTCATGAAAAAGGAAATAAGCCAATCTACCATGAATCCTCCATGAATCTAGGATTTACCTCCAAGGTAAATGCAAAGCTGAGCACTGTACAGTGCTGAAATCCTGAAAAGTGTCAAGTTCATTACATATAAAATTAAAAGAGCAAGAAATAGGTACTTAAATTGCTTGATACCTTGATGCTACAATTTACAGATGAACCATTTTAATCATAGAAAGAGCCTTGTCTCTTATCACTAGCAATCCTTGCTACACCTAAATAAGCAGTGGGAAATGATCTAGGGGAAAACTCTGCATTTTTAAACTCAAGATCCAGGCAGTAGACAGTCCCATAAAATTTTACCTTAGAAAAGAGATCATGGTCCTGTGACACAAAGGGGAGGGGGGAAGGGAGAGAAGAAATAAGGAAAAAAAAAACCAAACCCAAAAACCCAAACTAAAAGCAGTCCTCACCTTGAGAAACTGCTACAGAGTCTGAAGCCTAGACAGATCTATGGCTTTTTGTTAGCAGCAAGAAGCCATAGTAAAAGAGGTGCAAAACATCCTGCAAGCAGGATGAAATAGTTAGAACAGCCATTGGGATTCTCACTGTGGTGCACGTATATCAAGCTGAATTAGAAACTGCAGCACTGCATAATGAAAATAAATATTCTTATGGCTTTACCAGTCATAGTAAAATAACTGTGCCTATTGAGGCAGTGTGTTTGAAAACCCAAGAGCTTTAATCTCTAGAGTAGTAGTCCTATACAGGTTCAGCTTGTAGCACAGGTCAGAAATGTAATTCTGTGCAACCCCAAGCATTATTCTGTCTCTCTCATGCTTACAACCCTTAGCTGCACTGGCAGCTGGAGTATCTGGAAAACTTACGCAATCATTGAGCAATGAGAACATTTAAAGCGTGTTTACAAGCATTACCATCTGAATGGCACGCAAATAAATTATGTCAAAGTTCAAAATTAGTTTCTCAGCAAACTCCGAGATACACCTTGTAACTACCTACAGTTGGTTTATATTTTAAAGGCTAACTTATTTGAAAGAAGGAAAAGAGAACACCTGATAGAGGCTGCATCCATACTTTTGCCCCATACTAAGTGTTTCTATTGCCTACGGACATACTTTAATTTGGGGGGAAATACCTCTAATTGTAGGTTAAAACATTTATAATAAAAAGTATATAGCATTGCATGCATTTGATCTGAACCTTTCTGTGTGTTCCAGCATTGTATCATGAGAATATTAATATTAGGTAGGTCTCTTCCTCCTTCCAGTGTAAAATTAGCCATATTTCAACTTGTTTGATTTCCTAGCAGTTACATAGTTTCAATGGCTATCATATCCAATATTTGCTGCGTATATAAATACACATAAATAATTGCAAACTCTACAAATGATAAGGTTACATTTACTCATGTATCTTGACATTTAGAAATTCTTATGCATTCTAATTACTTTTCCCTCTATATAACATTTAAACATCTCCAGCGATTTCACTATGACGATTTCCACATATATCAGATCGCATTTAACAAATCTCAGTAGCACAAAAAATGTCACCATCTCTGTGAGTAGCTCCAAATTGACAATTTCAAACTGTAGCAAAAACACGTGTCCTGATTCTTTTCCAACAACAAATTACATTTGTTTTTACACTCCTCTAGCCTAATATTAAACGCGGATGACATCTTAATGAATAATTTCTTGAAGAGCACTCTGTCTCTCACTTCTGTCACTACGGAAGTCAATTTTATTCCCATAGAGAATCAAGCAATCACTTGGTTTCTCATCTGCTATTCCATAGCACCCATAAGGCAATCACAGAAAAGGCTTATTTGTACATTAGCAGAATATTGGATTATTTCATCTGTGTTTCGATCAGGCATTTCAATTGGGGCATTCTTTAGTTTTTCCTATGTCTTTCCTTGCTCCTTAGTTTCTTGTAGCTGGAGAAAAGCTGCAAGTCAAAACCGCAACACTGTTCCATACAAAACCCAGGGGTGGCATGTGTACCAACACACAGGTGCTGCCACTTACACAGACCACGTAAGTAAAGCGTCAGTATAAAAGGAATTCACTGAAATTAGGCCTGTAGGGACTATCCTTCAACCACTATCAATTCTTTTATGTGCCAGCAAAGTAAGGGCATGCAAGTGGTTTGGTCTACCCTTTAGTCATCCTAAACACATTTAATTATTCAGTGAAAGATCTTGTTCATAACTGGCACTAATACTTTGCTTTCTGCCATCTTCCTTGAAGTCAACAATTCTTGGACTATTTTGCAATTAGATTACACCTGCTCGTTAAATACATCTTAAATATTGTAGCCTCATATTAAAAAAAAAAAAAGTATCATTTACTTCTCTTGATATAGTTAGAAAAATCTCTACTTCTTGAGTAGCTCAGGAGATCAATATTTTCTTTTTTGACCATTAACTTACCTTCAGAATTTAAGCTTTAAACCCTCCCCCGCAATATTTGGCATTAAAACTGCAGCATATGTAGGGTAGAGTGGTACCCATTAAAAAGCGTTTAAGCTTGTGTGTTGCTGAATGCTTCCATTTCAGCATTGTACACACATTGCTACTGCAGTAGATCAAGACTTTGTCTCTCCAGAAGGCAATGAAAATTGTGCAATAGCAGAAATGTAACTGCCTCACGGCACAGGACTACATGCCACACTGGCTGTTGATAATTAAACAAGGAGGAAAAGAACTGCCACTCCCAAACCTTCCATAATCTATGCCTTTTTAGCCATATTTACATGGCAATTTTTTTTACGAGCATGGCTATTGGTACTCCACTCTACCCTTGCAAGAAATTTCTTCAAAGAAAATTTAGTCTTTTACTGTCATCAAAAAATCTAACTCAAAAAAATCACACTATTTGTCATTTAGTCCTATACATTAAGGCATTAAGCCAGTTAGCTTATGACGGGTGCTGTACAAAATAAGGATGCAGTATTACAACATGCTGAAGTTGATGGTCAGTATTTTGCAAAATTAAACCTAAAGTTGTACTGATTAATATGTCATACATATGTCATAGATTAATTCTGCATTAATCTTTTGAGCAGGCCTTAGACATCTATCCCTTAATCCTGAAAATTAAGGAGAGAAACAACGCAGTGTGTAAGGCTGTGCATGCCTCACTGCCAACACCAGACTCCCCCCCAGAGCAGTGGTTCCCAGAGTCGTGTTGAGAAATACAGAACATTCTCACTGGAAGACTCCCAGGCTCAGCCCCACTGTTACCTGTGACAAGGGCTGTCTCAAACACATTCATTGCAGTTGTGTTTTGGACCTACTAAGTAAAACAGAGGACAGGATAACGTTTTCCTTCTTCCAAATGCCTGCTTTCCCTAAGGCTGCATTGGCTTCCCTACCCAACCACTCCCTCTCCCGCCCGGGTGATGCCTCAGCATTGCCACATGGCTCTTGGACATACGGCACAGGCGCTTGCCTTTGGAGCTGCCAGGCACACACGACAAAGCTGAAGAAGTTTAATGCTTGGAGACTGCGGAAGTCAAATTATAATCTCAAATAGATTTAAGTGAGCAGAATTGATAAACTCCACTGTTTCCCTTAGCAGAACTGGTCTGATCTTGTTTAAGCACTGAGTGGATGCATTGACCTGTGTGCCTATAGCTCCCTATACATGAAGGCAGTCACATAAATATATCCCTGAATGAACGCTCTAGTCTCTTTGCATGCAAGCAATAACACTTTTTTCTAATAAAAACAAAAAGATACTTTGTTGCTGAAATTGATGCCTTTATGAGAATCTTCACTACCCTCCATTTATTCAAACAAGTTATTTCTATTTATAAATAGCAATGTGAAACTCAGTTCCTCAGAGACAGGTGGAGACAGACCACTGCAAAGGAAAATGGGGTAGAAAACAAAAAACCTCTTCTGCTTGCCATGCTCTGTTTAGAAGTTTGTTGTAATCAAGTCTCTTCTCCTTAAGTTTGTAGTGATTCTTAGATCCATCCACACCCCAGTGCAGGACAGTAACCAAGAAAGAACAGAAGGTGAACAAGTTTTGAAACACTTCAGCTTTCAACACACTCCTAAAACTGTGTTACAACAGAAACCACGTTTCACTGTCACAGCTTATTGGTTCAAGTCCAAATTATATTAAGGTATAGAAGTTCATATTAAGTACTTTACATAACACTAAGCTAGAGGTTGGAAGTTGGTATAGATCTAGTACTGGCAGTCATAGGTCAGACAGGGAACCCAGGTGTCAGGGAAACTGGATGTCAAACATTCATCAGATGGAACAAAAACACTACTTGTATCCTCAATCTACAGTTAAACACAGCACCATTTAGCAGAAAAACATGTTCATGTTTAAGTCATATCTGCTACTTCTGACTTGTACTCACTACCCCACTGCAACCCCCAATTCCTGCTTCTCTACTACTGTACATTCATCCCTGTTCTCATTCCCCCAACAGAAGTGATCACAAGCTTATTAATAACACATACCAACATCAGTTATTTCACTTTAAAATGCCCAGAACTTCTCTCTTCATTCTCCTCACAAGAGTATCACTTCTTCTAAAGGACATTTCAAGTTCGTTTTGAAGGTGTTGGGGCAGAAGCTTCCTTTAGATTTTAACATTAAGTTTACACTCGAAAATTTTGAGCATACGCTTCTGACACTAGTCATGTACCAGCATAAATCTGTCCCATAACCCTAGATTAATATTCCTACCTTGAAAAATAAGAATAACCAGAGAATCTAGGTACTGAAATGACAGATTAAGGGCTATATCTAGTTAAAAGAAATAAACTTATTGGAGTTGAATCACTGAGTTGCTTCAGAAAGAGGGGCAAAGAAGTTGTCTTGCATTATTGTGGCTTGTTGTAAAAAGATCACTTTTCACTAAAAATAGTAATGATCAGATTTTTTTTAAAAAATCATTTAATTAATTTTCACTTTTGTATTGTGTTATTATAAAAGATAACACAAGCAGCTTTATTATAGTTGAGGATGATATAATTTTTTGTTTTGTTGGGTTTTTTTACTTGTCTTCTCAATAAGATCAAGATCATCTCATTGCCCATTTGGATTGAAACATCTTAATTTACAAAACTGAAGAAACGGTCTCCCGTTTGCTCACAGAAAGTGGTTCTGAAGTTATACTGTGACAAAAGGCCACAGCCACGTCAATGAATTGGCGTTAAGTAACAAAATGGAAAAGGGACAGAGTTCTTTTGTACTTTAAAACTATAGTGGCCAGTTAACAACTGACAAATGCACAAAGGGATGAGATAATTAACACCTCTTAGTTCTCTTTTTGGTCTCTAAATTATAACTTTCTTCCTCATGCTGGCACACTATTAAGAGTCATTTTGTTCCTGCAGCAAGTTAGACATCCGATGCAGCATTCCTTACTGGTGTCATTTATAACAACTGGAAACACTACAGATGTAAAAAAGCCACAGGTCGGTCACTCTCAGTTAGTACGTAAGACTACACACTTGTAACACAAAACAAGTTGCTGCAATCTTAAAAAACACTAAAAGGAGGAATGAACTTCACATAGTGGTAATGAGAAATCTGCAGCTAGGCATTTTTAAAGTCAAATTTTCAGCAGTATTAGAGATCTTTATGACCTCTGCATCTCCAAATTGACATATATAAGAGGACCCTGACCTTCAGCAGACTAGGCTTCTACATGTTATGAAAAAAAAGAAATGCCCCACAATCCTTGAAAATTTCCAAAACACCAGAAACCAAACCAACAAATAATTTTTAGAAATGTAAGGTTTGCATTTCTAAGTCACACTCCTTTCCAGTTCCTACACTCAGCATTTGAAATCGGCAGGTCTCTGGTTCCACACATAGCACACCCAAAATCCTTTCTCTTTCTGTCTCCATCTGCCTTTTGTTCTAGTTTTCTTGTTCCTCCATCATGTTTCTGTTCCACATAATGGGAATTCTACTTTCTTGAAGACATGCTAGCATGGGCAAATATCCTTAGAGCAGAGATACGGTTTGAGGTAGACACTGAGAGCATTACACATATGTGTCCAATATTTGATATCTAATAAGTATTCAATTTAGGACTAGACAGTCTCCTGGTTATAGTGGCACTGACAGATGTGAATTTGTCCCCGTTAATACATTAAGTTATGCTGCAGAGTTTAAACCTGACTTTAGGATTTTGACTCTTGCAACTAATTCACCCTATTGGCGAAGCAAATTAAGCAGCAGACTCTACTGTGCTTCTTGTGCAACTATAAGACATCTGATATTTCCTTCTCCTCCTCCCCTTTACCTCCTAAATGAATGCAAGAAAATGAATGGAAGAAAGCTAACACTGCATAAGAAAGATTTTAAGAGATCAGTTTGATTCTCCTGTTGTTCTGAAGGGGGAAATGAAGCAGAGAGGCAGACCACCCAGGCAAGTAACTCCTTTGGGACTGACAGTCAGGATTTCCCGTCTTTGAAGACAAACACACGCCCTGCAGCAAAGGGCTGCATGGCATACGGGCAAGCTAGCTTTTATCAATCTAGCTTGCAAAGCAACAGTCCGTCTTGTGCAGCCTTACCTTTGTGCCAGGATTATGCACACTGGCTCAGCAGCTCATGCTTTTTGCCCCAGAGCCCCACAGACTTTCACTCAGGCCAAATACATAAACCTGCTCAGACTGGGATTAGCAGGATGCGAACACACTTCCAACTACAGCAGGCATCATAACCACATTGCTCTAGCCCAGAGCTAACTGGACTATATAACATACCCATGTACATTGCAGATGTAGGCGAACAGTAATTTACTTAGTCTGCAGAATTTACAGAGAAACCCAACAGCGTAGACACAGGATACTCTCTGCATTTACACAAATCAAGAAAAGCTGCTCTTTCTAGGTGACTTCAGGGTTTCCCCTTGTGCCTCAAGGCTCACTACCCAGGGAGCTCTGTGTCATGCACAGACAGGTGGACGTTGCTTTCTTATTTTAAAAGTAGTTTCTGAAGCTGGGATAGCATTTTTATATATCAGTTATGTTTTCTTTCTTGAGTTACAATCTGGTTAACGGGTCCACTTTCCAGAAGGAAATACCAGGTTCTATCAGTAACTACAATGATTTTTTGCCTTCATCAGCACTTATTTAGCCACATTCCTCCATCTCATGGTTTCTCTAAGTATGAAGGAGCACAATGAGACAGGGTGAATGTGGGTTGGGATTTTATTTTTTCAGTTTTGAGTTTTACTCTGTAATATTTCAGCTGACACCAGTGAGGTTTCTGCCTGGGCTCCACCACACAGACCAGCACCTGCCCTGCACTAGGCAAAACAATGGAGCAGAAGCTCTTACTGATTTTCTACCACACCATGTAGTATGAAGTATGTGGAAGTTTCCTTAACAAATTGAACTGCCTTATTTCACCTATTTAATTAGCTTAGATATTCGCTAGAACATTACAACTTTAAGGAATAATGATATGAAAAACTAAAATTTAGTAGAACTTGGACATCCACTTATTAATGGGTAAAACAGAGCTATACACTTTAATTTTGGAGCTCATTGGTTAGAAACAGAGGGAAAAGTATTTGAATTTAACAGCTGATCACATTTAGGTGTGGAAACATCAAACATAATTTTGAAAATTATCTGTTTCCAGATGTAGATGGTAACCCAAAAAGGACTACTATGCACATCTCGAATCATAACATTTGGAAATGAATTAACTCATAGTGCAACAGATGCAGAGAAAAGCTTCTAAAATAATAATGAGAATAGAAAGCCTGTCTTAGGGGAAGGCTAAATGAGCTTGACTTTTTTATCCCACAAAATAAAAGGTGCAGAGAGAGTAGTCCTGTTGCTTTGCCAGCTACATCAAGATGGAATTAAATAAGATTAGAAATTTAAAGTCCTGATAATTTTTATTTCCACATTCTGTTTTGAGCATCTTGAATATTCCACCTTTGAACAGAGCATGTTTAGATCACAGCTAATTATTTTCACTGCAGCCCTGAAGATGGGAAATTACTTCCCTTTTCAAACGATCATTCTAAAATATCTTTCAGAGTATATAGATACATCAAGCAGATCAGACCTAGCCAAGTATGTGAAGAGCATCACACTTTCACATATGGTAACAATAATAATTCTGAATCACATTAAGCTGAAATCTAAAGTCAAAGACACTCAGGGAGGCTAACATGACTGACACAAGAAGAGCGCACAGAAGAAATGGAGACTAAGAAGAAAACATTGGAAGGTAATTTTATTTGTTCATATATATTTACAGCACTAAAATACTATATAAACGCTAAAGTTTAAACAGATTCATTTAATTTTAAAGCATCATTTATTAGAACACTGTGTCCATTATCTGGAAAAGCAATTTGTACACTGAAGTGATTTGTACGATTAAAATACTCTCTTTAGGAAGAAAGAGAATGTTATTTCAATCTTCATGTAAGTGCAATATACTGCGAACAAGAAAACCACCCAAATCGCTCAGCCTTTCCTTCTGTGCAAAACATCAGTATTATTAATTAAGAATTTTTAGTGGATGTTTTCCATATGGAGATCATATAGAATAATTACATAGGTACAATATTAGTATTTATTTCATTATACACTTACTACAGTTGTCTTGTAAATGTTTCCATGAAAAGCGTTCTTACGAATGCTGAAATCTCATTGAGAGAGGAAATATTTTCCCCATCTTGTCTTCTGGTAATAATCTAGTCCTAGAAAAATCTCATTTATAATACCAGTTACAATCATGAGAGTGGTTAGCTGAATAGACATGCTGTTTTATATAGCACACATTCCTCCTGCAAAGTGAGCTAATATTTATTAATTATTTCAGAAGGACTTGTAAATAGATGGAGCCTTTCCCTACTTCTTCATCCTGGGGATATCATTCCCCAGTGAGTTCTCCATCAAAAAGCAGTTTCGTAGAAGTATTTATTAATGAAGTACTGACATGGAAATTCTTGCAGAAGCAAACTGATGTTCTGTTGTAAATGCAGAACAACCTGGTATACATGTCATACTGGATCTTTACACATAAAGCAAAAAAAAAAAAACAATCTTAAAATGTTTCATGATCATATCAAAATATAGCTGCAGTTAAAAAAATAAAATCACAGAAACAAACAGTTTCACTCACTGTAAAATTCATTAAAAAAATCCCTGCCGTTGTTATAGCTTACAGTTTAATGAATTGGTTCTTTTCCTTTAATTTAAAATCAAGCGTGAGATACATAATAAAACGGAGATGGTTATACATTTTATTGCTATGTTAAGGTTAAGAAATAAATATGCAAATAAGGAATTTCAAATTGCTTTAGAGACCACGCAAGCAGGCAAGATTTATAAATATGAAAAGAAGTCAGCCCTGATGAAAACTCATGCAGCTCCACTGACATTCTTAATAAATGTGTATTTTTAGAAACACATTTATATCTGTTAACCCTTTGGGATCCATACAGTACAATTACGTGTTTCCACATTCATTTTTTCTCCTAAATTCTGCCTTATCAAGAGTTTTCAACAGGTTCCTTAATTTCAAGGATTGCCCTGAGCCGTTGGTGGTGACTCTTTCTTTCGCTTTAAGATGAATTTAAAATTTACCACTACTTCAATATGATTGATTTTCCTTTTTGTGCTATTTCTCCCTCCTCCACACTGTTCATTGCTTCTGTTACTGTTTACGAATTCTGGTTTTGTGCTGACTGCAACTGAAATCCAGAAAGGATCACCCTGTTCCCAAAAGTGGCAAGGTCCAAATCCTGCCCCAAGGATCGATCTGTCAATCCCTAACAGAGATTTCAGCACAGATTCTCTCCCAGATTGAACGCATTACAAGCGGGGAGGGTTTCTTTTACCTATAGTAAACAAGCACGATGAGGAAAAGCTTCTTTTTAATCCTTTTAATTCTAAAACAGCAAGAAACTCCACATCTTCCTCTTTTACTTCTCAAACATATAAGTTGTTTTCAGCCTGATTTTAGCCCGCACCTCCAGGAATTCATCCTCTCCTCCTATCCACCCTTCTCCTTTCATAACCTTTCACCTTTCTGAAGTCCCAAAGGACTATTTTTACACTGGATGAAAACTAATGACCAAGTAACTAACTTGGAAGGTGAGACAGCACCAGGAGCTCAGTCATCTGCCAAGGGGTCAGCACATGGGTGCTGTCTGGCCACACACACAAACTCCACATTAGTCACAGCTGCCTCTTCCCAAGGCATTAGGGCACATGAGGTAGCTGGCGGTGCTACAAAGGCTGAACAAGGACAAAAAAAATCACAGTGGACACAAAGAAAGCTTGAAATTATATTTATCACAGTGCATGCGGAGATCAGGCAGAAGAACAGAGGACCCAAATCTCCTGAACACCAGGCTTTATCAAATCTTTTTTTCCCCACAGGAAAACTAATTTCTAATTGGGTTCTACACATTTAATGTGGCTACTACTTTTCTCCATAATTATATTATTAGTTACTGAATACCAGGGTCTTTTTTTCCCATTAGTATTTGCACTACAACTAGCTTACTAGCATTGAAATCCAGGACTGTACTCTCTGGCTTTATAAAATGATAAAATAGTAACATCCCAGCTTTGCACTTCCAAGCAGACACACCTGCCAGTGTGGAGGGTAAAATCACCTTCTCTCTTAATCAATTCTGTAAAATCTCTTAAAATAGAAATAGAGAGAGGAAAATAATCATGGTGGGAGGCTGAGACGTTTCCATAAAACTTTGCCAGAAGTTTCCTTGATGTGAAACAGCACAAGGTAAGAATCTACAAAGCAAACATCCCATCAAAAAAAAAACCACCAACAACTGGTGATCATCATAATCCAGTGTGAAATTCCTCCCAGCTGCATTACTAGCCCTTCCTCTTGTAACTTCGCAGATAACAAACAGTAAACAAACAACCCTTTACACTGTCCCCAAAGCAGTCTGGCCATTCTGTGGCAGTCAAACCACAACACAGAGTAAAAGAGTTATTCACCACATCTTAACACTTAATTCATGATCGACTGGAAAATAAAATTGAAAGGCAGCAGTTTCTTAGCTTAGCTCTATTGCCAAAGCGTACCTTAAGCAAGCAAAGTTTAAGGATGGTGAAAACTTCATTTTAGATGCTATCACACCCTGAAAGAGTAATAGTTATTTACAACTGGCATGCCACTTTAATATATTTGAAAAGACTGTTGGACAGGAGGTCGCAAAGTATTTCCTCCCCTTCTTCCTCCTACAGTTACAGTTTTAATTCCCAGAGCATTCCAAAGTCCAAAAATCCAGACCTCCTTGAAAACATGCATATCAACTGAGATTGAGCAACAAGAGATCAGGACCATTCAGTGACAGATTATCAAACTGCTGAACATCACAATAAAACTATGCAAGACAGAGACACACTGAGCTCTGCCTGAGATTTACTGATTGCAGATACCAGACAGTATATTTACTGCAGAACATCTGTATTCTTTTCTCAAACTCTGTAGTGGTGACCATGTGAAGTCTGGAAGCAGCACCCTTCATATGTCCCAATTATTCTTTGTCATGCAGACATGAATCTTGTTGAGTATTTGATGACTTAAAGTAAGGAAGAGAAGACAAAAAAGGAGTGATAGTAACAGGACTTGCACAAAGAGACGTTAAAAATAAGCTACAGACAAGCATCACATCTGCAAGGCTTTCAACATCAGTCCACCTGCTGTGGACTCACAGCAAAGAGCTTTTCTCCTTTCCATAATTCTCTAAAACAGGACAGGTAGTAATTTAAGCACTACAAAAGAATACCTGGGGACCAACCAACCAGCTATCATACTTTCCGCCTGTAAAAATTATTCACACGCCTTCTACTCTCCACACTTTTGCCCGAAGTCCTTAGGTATGTTGCTATGTCTATGTTGCTTTCTGCACTGATGACGTGATATTAAATGGTACCTTACATCTGCATTTTCAGATTTTCTATTGGTTGGGCTAGGGAGGTGAAAGGTCATATATACACGAACATCTTCTTGGAAACTCCCAGCTACCAACTTCTGTGCTCAGAAAGTACGTGGGATGCAGACAAGCAGATCCAACCCTCCAACAGAACAGTTCTGAGTAATGAGCATGCCTTGACTACATGGTCAATCAAGTCATGCTTTGACACAGTCAGTCTGCCAAATCTCAAACCTCTTTACTTTGATTAAGGCCATCAAGAAGGCAGACCCATTCCTGAAAGCAAATACAAAAATCTCTGTTGATAAAGTCTGTAGCTGACAGGAAAGGAAGATTAAAAAACAGGTGAAGTGTTAATGATAACAGCTCTACACAGCTTTCTGGAGCATAGAGATGGGCTGAAAAACATGAGTTTCAGTACTGCTAGACCAGCTTACTTGCCACAGAACCTAGAATACACCCCACGCTCAAGGAGAAGGATTGCACCTGAGAGGTGTTAACTCAGGATCAAGCTTTGGGACAGCAGGGAGTATCCAGATGAGTGGGACCAATTTCTGCAGAAGACAGGACCTGCTGGGAGAAGCTCTGGGACACAGGAGTTCCTCACAAGCAAAATGAGCAGCAGCCCTGGAGTACAGAGGAGGAAGGCCCATCCCAAAGCTGGCTGCAAAAGGAAGAGTGTGCAGAGGCCCCGGGATGCCACTCAAGCTGCCAGATGCTGTGGGTGTTCGCAGTTTACAGGCTGTACATGTTGCATCACACAAAGTGAGGAAATCAATGAAGCTACCTTTAAACAACTTGAAGCAGCATCTGGATCAGACCCTCATTCTCATAGAGGACTATAACTGCCCTGACATCTGCTAGAAGGGCAACGTGGCAGCACACAAGTAGTTGAGAAGGTTTTTTTGAGGGCAGAGACAACTTTTTGGTATAGGAACAGGATGGGCTAACCAGACAATGCACAGCTGGATCTGCTGTTCACTGACAAGGGAAGAACTGGGTTGACATGTGATAATCAATGGTAGCATTGGCTGTCATGACCCTGAAACAGGGTTCAAGATCCTGAAGGGAGTGAAAAAGCAAAGTACAGACCCTAGCCCTGGGCAAATAATGGAGTCCTCTTGGAACACATTTCTGGGCACACAAAGGAGCAGGTGATTGGGAAGAGTCAGCATGGGTTTACCAACCGTAGATCCTGCTGGACCAACCTGTCTGACCTCAGGACCCAGAGAAGCAGTGGATGGGCGAGCATAACATCAGGAACGGGGCAGAAACTAAGAGGTTTTTGGGTAAAAATTTTAACAGCAATATTAGTCATGCTTTTTCTACAAGTAATAATAATTGGACTCAATATTTCAATTACATTAAGAATAAACACTTGGCTTTAAGTACATGCTTATTTGCTTACTTATGTGCTTCCTCTTTGCCCATAAACAAGATTTTCAGGATAATAGAAGGTCAAACCGTTTCAGCCCCAGTCAACAGGGGCCACTGGGTCCATAGTACTCGTTTGAGTTGCTGGAGTTGCGGATTCCCACGTCCAGCTTTGTGTGCCTTAGCTTTGCTAAAATCACAAGTGATTTTGTCTTTTAAAGGCAAAAGTTTACCATTTCTGCACAGGACCTATCAGATACAGTACACAGCTTGCAGATGATAAATATGCACTGCATATTTATGTATGTAAAATATAATTTTGTGTAAATGAAAACCAGCCTTTCACATATTCATGGAGTGTCCTTCTGGACTTCCAGCTGAATAAGAATTCCTTGTGCCCAGGAACTGGACAGGAACCTGAGATGCCAGCTGCAAGGGCAAGCCAGGGCAGAGGATAACCAAAGTCAAAAAGAAAAAGAACAAATTAAAAAACTCATTCAATAAGGTTCGGTCATACCACCCTCCCCTCCCACATCTAACTGCAGGAAAAAAAGGGACAAGGAGAAAGGACTGACAAGAAATTGAGGGAACAGGGGCACATAGTGATATGACTGAAGCCAATTTGGGATCACAAGGTGGAAACCCCTGATGCAGCCTGTGCTGCTCAGCCCCTGTGGGCAAAGCTCCTTGCTTGCCATGTAGGTCCTGCTCCTCCATGGCCCCCAGTCAGGCACTCCCTGCAGTTTTCCCAACTTCACCCTTTTCCAAGAGCAGCACAGGGTGCAGCCTGCCCTTCCAGCAGGAGGATCTTCTCCCTTCCTCAGAGTGTAGTTGCTGGCACGCAGCCCGCAAGCAGCTCTCCCCTGCCACCCAGGCTCAGTCCTGAGTCCCTTAGTCCCCTTAGTCCCTAATTGGGGTTACAGTGTATTCGGTTTTGTTGTTTAAACCCAAACATTATTACAAAATAATTTATCAGCATGAGAGAAGAGTAGGTATCTTTTGAGTATACATTAACAAAAAACACAGAGAAGCTTCCAAATGCAGGTGGTTCACAGTCACCCAGTTTCAGCATATGCATGGACTACACCCAAATCCAGAAAGGATGTAATGTGCAGATTAGCCTTTTATCCAGGTGTCAAAAAGCTTCTGAATAATTCCACCTGATGCAATGGGGTCCTACTTCTCATGCACGGCTTTCTGAATAGCTGACAGTCCCATCAATAGAGCCACTGTCATTGTGAGGTTGTAGAAGCACAAGCACAGATGCAGTTCTTCAAAACACCCTTATCTATTTGCTTTTTGAGCAAAACAATTTCTCATAAGAATATGCTGGTTTATATATTTCAAGACTCTGAGCATTCTCCTCCTCCTGCCTGTTACCCAGGGAGACTATATGATGGCATGGTCACCATGGAAACAGCGGACAAACTTAAGATGTTTTCATTGCTGTAGATAAAAGCCATCTGCATTATTTTCTCATTTCTGTTTCTCACACCACCAGCGCAGGCTCCCAAGCCAAACCATAGCAGCTGTGGTGCTGTGTAGCAGCCAGGAAGCCTGTTCCCCATTGCAGCATCCCTGTGCCCACTGGTGGGGAACAGGGCAAACCACCTACAGGTCATAACAAAACGTGATTGCAACAGCAGCTGCCGCCACCTGCCCTCTTTCCTCCCCCACCTCATAACAGTATACTTAGAAGACATTTTTCTGAATTTTTTTCTGACCTCATTCCAACTGGGAAAAAGTACATCATTTGCCTAAACACACTAAAAAAGGTTTGGAGAGAGTTTGTGTAGGTTTATACAGAACATATTCCAACTCAGATTTTGATTCTTTAACTACGGTCCTGGATTATTTAAAAAGAACTTTTTTCTCCCACATTGATTCACTTCCATTCCCACATATTCATTCAAAACGTAGCCCCTTACTGGCTCCACAAGCTTCAAAGCTTCACTTCTGACATCTTCTGTCACAAATGTGCTTTAATGTCCCAAAGATACCATTAACAGGATGCCCAGGGAAGTGGTGGAATCTCCATCCCTGGAGTTATTTAAGAGTTGGGTAGATTTGGTGCTGAGGGACATGGTGTAATGGTGGTTTTGTCAGTGTTAGGGTGATGGTTGGACTTGATGATCCGAAAGGTCCCTTCCAACCCAGACAATTCTATGATCTTATACACTTTGAGGACAGATCTTACTCAAACATACCCTATCTTCAATCAAATATTTTTAAAAAGAAATATCAGAAAGAAAATATTTGTCCACATAAACAGGGAACTTTGGACCTCTACCCTGATATAATTGGGGCTACAGTGTATCTGTTCAACTTTTTACAAATACAGAATTTCAAGGTTGGGACCCAGCCTTGAAAATTCAGAGTGGAACAATAATTTCAAATCCTTTTTTTTTTCTGATTTAGGAATCAGCAATCACCATGAAAAGTCTTGTCTGTGGGTATTTGACATTATTGATGCCATCTCTATGTTTATTCAGGTATAGTTGATCAGAAATTTATAGATAATTCTTTTCACGATACGAGGTGGAAATTCAGTGAGCACTCTTGAAGCTGTGCTGTTTCTCTGTGGCTAACAAATAAAAACATTTTTTTTTTCTGCAGTAGGCTGAAATGACTGAATACAACCAGAAAGAGCTATTAATTAAGCATCAAATTAAGTTTCTGCAGTGTTTTCCAGACAACAACTGAATGTTCTATTACACATAATTTATTTGCTGGAGGTTGAGTTTTGGGTTGCTTATCTAGCAGGTTTTTGGTTTCTTACTCCTTACCAGAACTTTAGGAAGTTTCTGTTCTCCTAGTCATTAAGCTGAATTTGTGACATTGTTACATGAACATACCCTTTCCATGTGTTAAAAATTACATTATTGTAAGAAGCCAATTTCTTCATAATGGCACTTCAATTAAGACAACAGACATCTCGGAGGATGCTGCTTAATTTCAGTAATCACTTGTAATTCTGTTTTTAATCTTTCAGTGGGTAGAAACGTACCGTTTAACATTACATGCCTGTTACCTGCTTATGCTGTCTGTAGCCTATAAATCCTCTGACTCCTATCAAAACAACAGTATGAAATAATTTTCTTACTGGATTTTGTTAAAGCTGAGAATTTCCTACCATACGAACACCTGTCTGTAAGTTAAAAGACAGTCATCGAGGAGGGCAGCTACTGTTTTGGAAAGCAGGAATTTCTTCCTGGCTTGTTTACAGCCAATTCTACTCTGCACAGTAGTTTCTAACACAATCCTGCCCCAGGCTGTGATCAGGTCAGTTCTTAAACAAGTCTTCAATAAAATAAATAGACTTTCTTCTTCTTTCATGTTAAGGTTGTTTTTCCAAATGCCACATCATTCTTATTGATTTTGGGGTTTGTTTGTTGGGTTTTTTTTTTTACCTCTGAATCCTTTCCAGCTTCTTTGCTGAATGAATAAACCAGAACTCAGTATACTCTTGGAGTAAAGGTCTTAATGTTCAATTAAGAATAGCAATAAAGCGTTCCTGTTACTGCTTGATATTCTCACACGCTTAAGAATCACAGATGTTTGTTCAGCCATCAAGTGATCCCTAAATGTTTCTTCAATTTGCTACATCCATCGTCATTATACCCAATATCCCACTGATACTGTACACAAAGCATGAATACAATTAGCTGTGGTAGCTCAACACTCTGAATTACGAATGTAAGTAAATTGTTCTCAGTTCATGGCAGATCCCAACTTCAAAACATAAATGATTTAAGTTTAAAATTTATTAGGCTTTCAAGTCAGTCAGCCTGAAATCAGAACTATCTAGCTTCAAGAAAAGTCAATATAAGCTATAGAGAAGAGATAACTGAGATTCATTTTTTTAATTATTTTTTCTTTTCCAAAAAGTACGCTTTGTACCTTTCTGCCAAGATTTACTACTTCCATATACTTTTGTTTAAATAAATGGAGGCAAACTACGGAAAAATTAAAGCTCTAATATGATGCAGTGGCATTTTCATTCAGATAAAGAATCCATCAGTGGTAGACGCAGGACACAATGTCTTGTGTTTCCTTACCAGCCTCATAAGAATGCAGCAAACAAAAAAAAAAAAAGACAGTAGTAGGAAAATAGCTGCAAGATGTTGGCAGGTTTTGGTCAGTGTGCGACTTCAGTCTCTGTAGGGTCTTGAAAAAGTGTGTCTTTCTTAAGCAGGCAGTGATCCAAAAAGAAGAAAATGAGAGTCAACTTCTGTCTTTAAGCTGTCCTTAAAAAGATCAGTCCTGCAATGTTATCTATCCAACGTTTTTGATTGTTGTTTCTTTTTTTTTTTTTCTTCCTTTCTCCAGCATAGTAGCAGGAGGCAGGGACATTCATCACCCTGTTTTGTGGACAAGACACTATAATTATGACCATCCTCACTAATTCAACCTATAAACTTACTAAGTGAAGGTAGCCTATACCAGCCACAGTAGGTGGTCATGCCTAATAAGTCTAAATATCTCCTTCCATTTGTCTTATCAAAGGTGAAATCAAGAGGCATTTTGTCACAATTTGTAAGTGTCTATAGGAAAGGCAGGATTTATTTTTAGAGAACAATCTACCAGCCAGAGTTTAATGAAATCTAATGGCTGCACATTGTATAATAATATAATAGGGAGCTTTTCCAGGCTCCCTTATGTATTGTATGGAACTGTAGCAGACAGCACACAAGCTTATGACTCCCTCAGCGCAGCAGAAGCGATATGAAGATTTGAAATTGAAGCATTTATGATGAGATTTAGTTTGTGATCTGAAATTCTACCTGTCATTTGAAGTATAATAATTTCTCACTCCTCAATAAAACTTCTCTACCACTGTACAGAGAAGGCACAATTTGTTTTACAAATATTCTTTGGGATATAGACTAAATCAAGGCAGTTAAATGTTTTCTCTCCAAATATCTTTTACTGTAAGTCAAAGGTATATCTGGGAGGACTGGCTGTGGAGAAGTGGTGGATGGGAGGACTGATGTTACATTTTGGAGTTTTGGTGAGGTGCAGAGCACCAGCGAGCAGAGCGGGATGGGACAAGCACAGAGGTCAGGGAAAGGAGGTGACAACACACCAGTACCACATAATCACAGAACGGCAGGGGTTGGAAGGGACCTCTAGAGGTCATCTAGTCCAACCCCCTGCTAAAGCAGATAAAGGAGGAAGGAGTAGTAAGTAGGAGGATGAAATATCTGAGGAAATATCTTTAAGAAAGGAGAGGTAAACCGGGGAACTGTAAAAGACAAGGACACTGTAAGCAAGCAAATCCAGGTAAGATGATGCTTACAGAAAGTAAAATACACTCCACTGGAAGGCCTTGCAGCAGGGTACTTGAGAAGAGCTGCTGCCAATGAAATGGTTGGATTAATACATTTTTGACAGATCTCTGCCTCATTTTGTAACTAAAGATGCTTTTGGATACAAAGACATCCATCAACACCACAACTAATTCTGGGAAAGCAAAGGGCGTGGATGAGAAAGAACGCTTCAGTAATACCACATACAACATTAATAACTAGTGAGAGATACATAAACATTAATACTACTTTGGCACTTAAGTACATATGCTAAGCAGCTCTGGGGGGGGGGAAAAAAAAAAAGCCACACACAAACCCCCCACAAGTTATATTTGAGCGCTCTTTTTCAACATACATATGTTTGTTGTCACCTTATTCTGATAGAAAAATTGAGTGCTTTTATCCAACCAACAGTTTTTTCTGTTATCTTTTATCAGAGTGTATTTATTGTAGTACCTCAGACCAAGCAAGCCCCAAACCTGTCTCCTCCCTTCTATTTTTCCCCAAGGGTTGGAGTTTCTCTGTTTATCTGCTACTACACCCGAGAGCAGGATCCGTTGAAACAGTTGCAGCAGTTGGTTGGAGGGAAAACAAAAAAAAAAAAAAAGTGCTTTTTAATTACAGCATACCTCCCCAAACCATCACTCCTGGAGCTGCCCATGTCTCCACAGACATCCCAATTCTCAGGACGATCTTTGTATCGATCTAGTTTACAAACATGCTTTCAGAAGTCTTCTAAGGATAGATGGCTCTATGCGTCTTGAAATACAGTGCCATTACTTTCAGTGATAATGCAGGCTTGTGACTTAAAAGGACAGTCAAGCCTTTAATCCTTTAAAATTACAAGATGAAAGAGGGGATTGAAGCAATATTTTCAAAAATGTCAAAATGATTCACATGTCTAGTTCTCTCCTGAAATTTTGAGAATGTAGGCTTTAAAGTTGCTTAACAACTTATTTTAAGGGACCCAAATCTTTAAATAACGATAAGTATGCTCCAATTATGTAAAAATGAAGTAAGAGAGCACGATCCGAACTGATTCTTAAAAACATTTAGATTAAAGAAACCAGAAGATAGAGGTATAGAAGTGGTCAGATTTTCCCAAAATCTCAGTACTGAGCAGTATGTATAGGTTTCTACAATTGGATCTCACACATCTGATAGAAATGTAAATTGTTTAGAAGCAAAATTTTTTTCTTTTTATATTTGGAATACACATGTGTATTTTATATTTGGAAAAATTATATTAGAGTTAGAACCAAGTCATTGCTGAATACGAAATAACAAGGGAGATGTAGATGTCTGGAGAAACAAGCAAAAAACCTCAAACAACAAAAGAAGCTTCATGTTCTTTTGTAAAACTTCTTTCTGTTGATTTGTTGATTTACTTGTCCTTCCTAACAGAGCAGTAATCAGAATTTCAGATCACAGGGCATATAGCCTTCTCTCATGCCATCTGCAAGCTCCTATGGCCTAGTTCCCCTTCAAACCATATAGGAACTTCATCCTTCACCTCAACACTCCTATTCTTGCCTGATGTGGGAGACAGTCTGGCTGGTCTCTTGGAGATTTTCCCTTCCAACAGGCATGCAAGTATTTCTTTACTACTCTAAACGTTACCCCTGTGCTGGACCAGTTACTAAGCAACTCCTTGCTGCAACAAAAATCTAAATTCTTCCCTTCCCTTTTGGTGGCTCTTTGGGTTTATACAGCAGCAAGGAGCTCATCTTTCACTGACCTTTATATAACTGTAAAGAAAAAACCACGCAATACAAATATTTTAGCAGGCTAATTGTACGTAGTTTATCACTGGCTCTTGCCTGAGACCAGATGAGACCCTGATCAGCAACTTTGGGGTGCCAGCAGTATTGAGACAATTGTAGACCTTCTACTGAGGACAGGAACTACCTAAATCTTACTACTTGACTACAACCCACACAGAAACACAGAAGCAAGGAACACAGAAACAAGGCTGAGAAGAAAGTAGTTATTTATCAATTGTCTTGCATATCACATTTTTCTTTCCCTGTCTCAAGGGAAAGCTGTTCATTTATATGAAAAAGTGAAAATAAAAAGTATATATACAGGTCTTTTCTCCCACATGCTTCTAACTAGTTTAAGAATCTGGTTAGAGCTTACCAGCCTGGCATCCAGGTTACATCTCTGTATGCCACGAAGTTTATGCCTGTTCACTTTTGCAATTTACCAAATAAAAATCTACTAGGCCTACAGACCAGCTACTAGAAAGAAAACATATCTTAATGCTATGTGAAAGCCACATAAACTGAAAAGACATTTGCTTTTTATCTCTCACAGGAAATCGACAAAGATAATTAGGTAATCACCACTGCTATTTGAACAAATTGAAAACAAAATAAACCCCACCAATCTCATCCAATCCCTACAATTCTTAAATTCTAGTCTATGTCAGAATACTGACTTTTAATAAGTTTTATATTCAGTTGACTGTATAATCAATAGAAACGTTTACATAGATAGAATTAAAACTTTAACACAGAGTAATAATATGCTAGAACATACCTAACCTATTTTAGAATTGCAGGACTAAAGGACTACATGAGATTATCTACTTAATCCCCAGTTAGTGTATATTCTCATCTTGATAAATATTCTTGCACAAACACAGAGATCTTACAGAAGAATAAAAGGAGCCCTGTTTCATATATACATGAACAAGCATGAGACAAGTCTCTGCTAGTTTGTTTTGTCTTTTTTTTTTTCCACTGTTCTCCACAATGTAATTTAAAGCTTTTTGTCTGAGCTATTTTTAAATGTTTCACTTCATTGCTTCCACTTATTTCCATTAAGCAAAAATTTCCTTTTCTCTGTTTAATCCAATTATTAAACAAATGTTTAATGAAAAGGTTAGTCAGAGGATTAGGACTGCAGAAAAAAAGACTGTTCAGCACTTTATATTTCCTGTCCAAATTGCCATTTGTATCACGTTTCTGTCACTGACTGCACATGTCATGTTAGGTCTAACTAAGGTAAGATTTCTGCTTTTTAGAACAAACAGGTATGCATTATTGCTGATTTTCACCATATTTCACTCCAAAAGCTACTTCACTTTCTCAGGAGGAAGACCCCTATGTTTGTAGGGTACCAACACAGCTGCTAGACTTCATAGAGTGGTATCAAACTCTTTTACGTGGACTGTATAGGCTGGATCATGCCTGTCCTGAACATTTACAACCAAGGAGCAAGATTTCACTCAGAACCTAGACCTTAGCTTGTAGAAAGCAGCAGAGCGAGAGACCAGCATACCTAGCACACCGTGACGGCCGGGAGAGAGCGCAGCTCCTGTTTGTTAAGCCACACCAAGACTGGAGGGACAGTAACTTGTCTCTGAAACAGAGACATCAGAAACTGGGAAGTCAACACTGGAAATGAGAGCAAATCATGTATCCTTACGGATCTTTGGGAGAAGTATACAGCTCCATTCTACACAGTTTACTGCATAGGCTTAATTTAGCCTTACATAAATTACCATCTGCAAGATGCCCCTAAACATTTTTTTTGTCTTTGCAGCTTTCCACATATAGTTCATTCTGGGCAATACACTGACTAGCTATGCAAACATTTTTCCATCGCATTTATTAGCTGGTATTGTTTCAGAATCAGTGCTAGTTTGTTTTCCAAGTAAATCATGCTGTGGTGCAATGATGTAAGAGCTAAATTGTCATACTTCAGACCAAGATTTTAAATCCTAGCTCTACTCCTGAGTTACTGGATTATTTTACACAAGTGGCTCAATTACCAGCACTTCTACTTCCTCAACTTAAATCCGGTTATCAGCAAGGTTGGACTCTCTCCTTAAAGCTTTGAGATACATAGCTGAAAACTACGAGTCTTGCTAAGACCTTTGCAGATTCGTATGTATGTTTCTACTTAAATTCTGAATGTAGCGTTTAGTAGAGTTAGAGGGGAGAACATTTGGAGGAGAACTCTGAGCCATTGCCAGGCTCCCCCTATTCCCAGTTAAATGCTTTGTATATTTTGTTTTAGCCTCATCCACCCTGGCTCAAGGGTTCAGATAGCCTCTTACACGCTAGGTGTATCAAGGACACATGATAAGGAAAAGTCTGTTTCACTGTTTCAACATGATCAGTTAAATGCAGGAATTATTTTGTAGAAGGTGGGGGAATCTCAAAGGAAGGAGATATTGCACAGAGATCTTCACAGAAGTAGCTAATAAATTGCTTTATCAATGCTAAGAGGCTAACCAAAAATTGTTCACACAGCAAAGGTAGACACAAATGTAGAGAATAATTGTTTGTCTGCATAAGAAGTAATGAGTTCACTGGGAATACTAGGGGTTTTTGCATGTTCACTGCAAGTGACCTAGTAACCTCACGTAGCACATCAGAATCACCACCAGTAAAATCACTAAAGAAAGTAATCAACATAAAAAACTTCAAGGTCTTTTGCATTTCCTGTCTTTCTTTGCTTATGTAGTGGCTCAACGGGATTAAATATGTCGTTCAGTAAATGGCAACAAATAGTTGATCTTAGTTCATTTCCTAGACAAAAACAACCCAAAATGGTGAGAAAGTTGTAATGTTATTTTTGACAATGCCACCCCACACATATGGAGGTGCATTCTAGAAAAGAAAAAGATCCACTAAAAAACTGAAGTAAAAGATACATTATTTTGAAAGACAGGTTATCAAACTGTTTTCTTAAGTATTCCATAAATTGCTAGTCTGCACTAAAGATACTTGTTTCTAAGATCTCACTGCTGCAGCCTAAAATCAGGATTTGCAGACAACTTCTTGAGTACAATATCCCAAATGTCACTCAGCCTGGAAACTGACAGTACACATGCACTTCGAGGCAGGGCTTTGTTAGCAAGTTTCAAAATTAAATAAAGCCTCAGAAGATTTAGTCTGCAAGGGTATAACAAAGATAATTTCTGGTCTGAAGTAATATAGCCAACATACCTGCACTCTTTTAAAAAGCAGATGAACAGTCATGCTTTCTCAATATGAAGGAGATGACTGGATTTTAGGAAGAACCTAGTAGTCTATTCCCTTTCTTATTGCCATAAATACATCAAAAATCCATGTGCATTTGTCCAGATATGGGTCTATGAATGCCATTTGTTTCACCATGAAACCATCTGATAGCAGAGCCTTGCTAAGTCTTCACCTGAATTGTATAATCCAGTCAAACACATTTTTAGTTAATCTTCTGACACTTCATCTGTAATAGCTTAGAAATAATATATAAGCCTGTCACAACCAAGATCCAACTGATCAAAAATTAGCATTTTGTTTGTTCTATGTGGGGGGGAAAAAAAAAAGAAGAAAAAAAAAGTAGTCCTCCTCACTCAGTAGCTTAGTTTGGCTAATCTTCTAGGGGCTCTCATTAAAATCATGGGTCTCTCTTTTAATTCAGTAAGAACAAATGCAGATTTTAGATTTTCAGATCTACAGATGTAGGATAAATTACTATCCTAGGAAAAAAAAAGGGGGGGAGGACGACAGGTGCTGATCTCTTTTCAGCTGATGATGTATTGTATACTTCATAAAAAAAGAAAGCACCATACCATAACATACAAGGAAGAGTACTGTCCAGAAGACAACCAGAGCAGTCCTTTTGCTCTGTGTGGCACTAGCAAGGCCTTTAACAGCATATCCAGTTGTGGCTGCTAAAATTAAAGAAATACCCAGACTCTCCACAGGTGGCTGTTGGGCGAGTAATGGATCCAAGCAAAATACTAAAAAGTATAGCTTGTAAGGAAAGGTTAAAGGAGTTGTGACAGTTTGCCATGGAAAATGAAAACTGGTAATCAATCATCAGAGTCTTCAAGTATGTAAGTGGTAAATTAAAGGAGCTTAGGTATTATTTTCTCCTCCATGTCTGCTGGCAGTAGACATGGCATCACAGACTTAAGGTAGAAAGTTTCCTATGCCCAACACTGAAAGCCAGAATATATGACTAGAAGAGGATTCGAATCTCCATCACAGGAGGTTTTTAAGAATAGGTTAGACAAACCCTTATGAGAAGTGACAGTTACAATCGATCCATTTATATTTGGACAGGTATATGGAAAACACAGCCTCTCAAAGTCCCTTCCAGCTCTCTTCTCTCCAATTTGCCTGTCAAGGATTTGCAGAGTTTACATCACCAGCATAACTTGAACATCTCACATTTTTCCCACGCCACAGCCACTTTAATGGCAAAGCGTACGCAGCTTTCAAGAAATTATTACCCAGGCAAATTGGGATAAGAGACAGTGAATAGCAGAACTAAGATTCACCAAGCAAAGGAGCAGGCAGCAGTATCGTACTGCACCTTGTTTCACCATCCACAGTTTATAGCCCACAGCAAATTACCTTGTGACCCCAACAGTAACAAAAAGGTGAAGGAAAACATTTAAGATCTGCAAAGATGTGACAGGGTATTAAAAAGCTCCCTTCTTCACCAAATCCCAGCGGCCTGCCAGCAGCACTACAGGCAGGCGTAGAGAAACACTGATACAACGCTACAAGTAAGCGTTTTGAGCACAGGCCAGGACTGGAAACCAGTAAGAACCATGAGGCTCAGTTTACCAGCAACTGACCTTCAAACCTTGACAGATTTGGCCAGTATCAAAGTCTCTCAGGGACAAACATCAACAAAGAGCAGAAACAACAGGAATGAGAGCAGCCAGGATTTTAAGAAATTTTACAGGAAGAGGTGCAACAAAAATGCTTTATACTAAAAAGGTCAGCATGCAAAAAAAGCCATATGCTGACGTAACACTATACACATTTCTGAGCAAGGCAGCAGGTGTAACACAACATTTTTGTTAATCATTGTATATAGTTTCCTTTCCACAACTATTATAGCTACCAGAGAGCCCTGCAGCTTCTGATCAGACCAGGGCAGATGAACTTCTACTTAATTTGAATTGGGTCAAACTAGATGAATGGATAGTGACTCATTTCAGAGACTATAGTTTAGCAAAATAATACGAAAAGCTGGCAGAGTTTATTCTCCCATCTGAGGTAGTAGTATTACTAGGAGTTTGAAAGTCTCCTTCACTTGCACTTTACTGAAAGCATGCAATCTTTCTTGTGACTATGCTGTCCCAGTTTTCAGGTATTGTCATCCTGCTGCATGGGGTGACACTTGGAATCATTTCAAAGCTGAAATCCAGGGAAACAAAATCCTGTTTTTGAAACACTGAGTGGTAGGAGGACTCAGAACTGTTATGCAGCATTTACAGTGGCCTCTGCAGAAAACTAAAAAAGTATATTCACTTTGCTGCTAATTAAAAAAGCCGATTAGCTTTTCAGGGACATACTGCCAATGTTGGAAATAGTCTTCTTTACTGGTTTAAAGGTATCTATACGTGCTTTCATACTTTTTTTTCTTTTAATCTGTTATGTTCTAGATAACATTGAGTTTGACTTCTTTAAGACTGCAAAGTCATCCTGATGTTCAATATTTGAGTTGTTTAGTCAGTAGCATGAAACATCGTTCAGCTTTAGAAAGCATTCTCTAGCCATCATACTTCATCAAGCACCAGGTTCAGTAGGAGCACTAAACCCACAAAGACTTTTGTATTGATAGTGTATGGAGATAAAGTCACTGCATCAATCTGCGGGCTGATATCAGAGCAGTAATAAAACTTTAGACGCAGGGAAGGGAGCATGGGCAAGAGCACTGGAGTCTGACACTTGGGTACTATAAGCACCAAACATGGTTGCTCTGCTCTGAGCTGTGAGAGCACTTCAGCTCTTCCTGTTGACAGTCTGGCTTCTTACCAGAAACCCACTCTCATCAGCACTTCAGTCTAACACGGGTTAAGAAATGGAGAAGCTGAAATACAGATACTTGCCTCATTTTTCTGGCTATAATGAAGATGGTAATTTCCAACAGGAGGGGAAATCTTAAATCAGTATGAGCAGATTCATCAAAACTCACCTTCAACTTCTAAACTAATTGCAATGCAAAACTGCCATAAAATCCTAAGAACAAACAATCATAAACAGGCTGACTGCAATTAGATACATGGATACTAATCAGATACAGTATTTCTTATATCAGCCACAGCTATGCAGAAGAAAGAAAGTGCAAAACTTTAAGGATTCTTTATCCTTTACCAGGTCACTCTTCCCCCTCTAACATTTTAAGAAATAAAAGGAACCCGGCAGTTCAGGGACACAGTTGGTTTCTCCTCCTGTCACAAGAGGTGACCTTATTAGACTGCCACATCAATAATTCTTTGATGCATCTCCGTCTCTACACTGTCCTGATAATTAAGCAAAACCATCAGTAACCAGAAGAGCTACAGATAACCACTATACTATGTTTTATATACTTACAGTACTGTTATTTATAAGCTATCACTAATTTCTGAAGCTAAGGCTTTGACTGCGATGCTCAACTGGCACTACTGCAGGCCCCTTGCATGAGAACTAACTGCTCGTAGTATTTTGTGTGTGCTTACAGACCACCACAACAGTATAGGACCTCTCTTTGCACTGGGGCAAAGGACTTATTCCTTCAAGACCTTTTCCTTCTTATTTACATCATAATAAGGCAGTAGTAATTCAAGTGAAGTGACTTACACAACACGGAGAGACTGTTCCTGACCTTACATTTTCCAGTATATGTTTAAACTATTTCATGCGATTCTAAGAACAAGACAGAGAGAAAAAAGGATAGCTATTCTTTGTCCTACCTACTTGATTCAGCACACAGCTCTACTGCATTCTACTTCCATGAACTCTCTTTCCGTGACCTCAACAGGAGTTGATACTGAAAGCAATTAATTTCTTCTGTGATTCCTCTATAAGTTCATTATTACAACAGCTACATACTTTATACTTTAATAAGCTTGTTTCCACAGCATACCTATAGCAAGAACAAATCATATCATCTTTAACATCAAAACAAGGCCCAGAGAGAAAGGGTAAGGGGAAAAAAACCCCACACACTTACTACTAATTTTGGTGCTCGGTCTGAAAGTGCTGAAAACTGCTTTTTCAGAAGACTTGTTTCACGGTACTCTTCCGTGTTCAAAGCCCAGCTACTATTAACTTCAGTCGCAGCTGCAAGTACTCAGTGCTTCTGCAAATCAAACACTGAGGTCTCAAGTCAGCAACCCAGAAAATGAGAGCCACCTGT
Organism: Limosa lapponica baueri; assembly: GCA_002844005.1. Classification (NCBI taxonomy): domain Eukaryota; kingdom Metazoa; phylum Chordata; class Aves; order Charadriiformes; family Scolopacidae; genus Limosa; species Limosa lapponica. Next base: position 832,477 of record KZ505645.1, on the reverse strand, counting down.
GAAAAGCTGTGTTTCTCTGCCATGACTGGCACTGCATTAGCAGAAATGCTTCTTCACAGCTGTTCAGCTGTGACTAAGGCTAGGCAAGATAGCTGTTTGTTTTGTGGAGGGTTTTTTTTTATTATTAGTTTAATTTTAAAGGAAATAGTCAACTATTTACAAATTACTCAGGTTGAATTCAGTTAATAAAGAGCTTGACAAGTCAGAAAGCTCTACAGATGTCTTCCCTCTGAAGCAGCCCTGGCTGAGGGGTGGAGACGTACCTGGAGCTTAGGTATCAGCATTGCAGAGACTCTGGCTGTTTCTCTTTGTGTGAGGAAGAATCACCTGCTATCTGCCCTTCCTTTCAAGGAGGAAGCAAGGTGCAAAGAGTTAATTCAAGCTCTTGGAAGTAATTTGTGTTTCCTGCCTGTGAGCAACTTCCCGTTTCACTGCAAAGTAGCAGTGGTCTGAACTGGGGTAGGCCACGGAGCAGGAGCTTGGATAGCCCTGTTGGCCACTTGCCTGTGGCAGCTAGGACCCACCATACCCAGCAGGATCTGTGCCAGCTCGCAGGTGTGTGGCTTTGCTTCAACATAAAAAATTGCACTTGGGCCACCTGAAAGTTGTGAGCTTCAAGAATTTAAGAACCACAAAAGCTCATGCTCAAGATACAGCAGTAACAAGCTAGTTGTTAGCTGCTTACTGGGGGAGCACCTGTGCTGATTCTCCCCCTACAAGGGGGGAGGGGGGAAGTGACATTAGTTGGATGTAAGGTCTGTAGAGGTTTTTAGACCACTGTACAAGTCACCCATTATTTTATTCCAGGCAATGTTCTTCATTTCATGATTGCTTTTAAGATTACTGCCATGCTTTGACTTTTATTTTTCTTCTATCATTTTTGCCAAGGCTCAAGTCTTTTAGTAAGTAAGCTACCCTCATAACCAGGCCATAGGAATAATTCAAATCGCTCCCTAAGGACAACGGTTTAGTATATATTCTTTCAAAATTATGATTGTAGAGGTACATGACTTGCACTCTGTTATATATAACCTTGCTCTTCTCACTGTATTTATGTCTCAGCTATAAATCTCTTGTCTCCGTCATTGAGCACTGGCCAGTGCCTCTGGCCACATGCAATAAGGAATTACAGTAGTAAAATCTAGCTTACTTCTGGCAACATGCTGAAAGTAAAATTTTCAGAGGAATTTTCAGTTCAAGTAACTATTTGAAGCTTATAAAATCAAATGATGCTGCGTTCTCTTTGCCCCTTCTATTTCCAATCTCTTTATTAATTCCCTTTTCATTCATAGTTCAAGATAACAAAATTCTGTAAATAAGAGTTGCATAAAATATTCAGACTAATAAACAGCAAAGCATTATTTTATGCTAGTAGGCTGCTGTCTTTTACATTAATTGCTTTCATAAAGGACATTTACTATTTCCCACATTGCTTTTACTGGAATACAATGAATAAAAGGTTTACCGTTTGCTTTATTCACCATTTTATATGATTTTGTTACTTTTTTAATAGTTTTCAGGTTGCAGCTCTCTTGGTAAATTGTCTGGAATGATTTTATTGCCTTATCTTGGTCACCTTGTCTCAACCCATATTGCTAGGTAGCTGCTGAACCAGTCACCTGTACATTTGAATCTGTCACTTATTCTTTGTTGTTAGAAACCAGTCTTGCGTATGCATTTCTTTGTGCCCTTCATGTTTTACCTCTGTTTATAGATGCTGGTTGCATTCTTGGTCAGCAAGAATACTGGATGTCCCAGGAATCTGGCTAACTCTGCATAGTAATATTTGATTTGCTATCACCGGCTTGATGCTTGCAATCACGTTTTCAGCTGTTGCTGGCTTCAAAGCTTCATTTGCTATGAACAAGATAGTCCATACATGGTGTGACATGAGCTGTACTGGAAGGCTGCCTTTGCCTTCTGCTGGTGTTTTTCTCTAGTCTACTAATTCTTTTTACTGGCTTTGTTATTCTGATATGCTCCCACTTACCTATCCCTCTCCATCTGGAGGAGGGGAGAAAAAAAAAAAACTACAAAAAACCAAACAAACCCAAAGCCCAGGTTTTTGGCAGTCCTGACAATTTTTTTCTGCCTTGTCATGGTAGAATCTGTGCTGCAAAGAGGATTAGATGTGTTCAAGCTCGTGACAAGAAAACTGAGGCCCATTAAGTGTAATAACGCTTGACACCTTCTATTGTTCATTATGCTGTCAGGTTACAATCAAGAATTTCCTCAGCCAAAATTTATAGTGTCATCTGTGTTTGTAGCTAACCCCCCTGAGGCCTCATATCACTAAACTAATGTCATTGCCACTATGGCAGAAGGGAAAAAAGCAAAATGTCCTTGAAAACTAGGTGTACCAGCCAAAAGGTATCTAGAAGGTCAAAAAAGTGATTGTTTTCTTTGTAAACTGTTGCTTGAAAGCATTCTGAAGGAAAGTATCTAACACTGAGTCTTTTGCGTGTGTGACTGCTAGCTTTTTAACAATTTTCAGTTAGGAATAATTTAATAAGAAGTGAAAAATCAGTGAGTCAGTAACTATGAATTTACCTGTGTTACTGTAAAAGTTATTACATTGTTGATTGCATCTGAAGATCATATGATCTTATTTTAAAGCTTCTGCTTCCCCCAGGCTATCAATTTGGTTTGATTTCTTCTTCCAAAGACACTGCTGTTGTAATATTTCTGCAGGGGTGATGTCCAAATGATATTTTCAAGCAAATCACTTAGAGTCTTTACCTAATGTATCCAGGTTTTTCATAAAGGACAACCTACATTACAGCATGAGGTCATAAATGTTTCTATATACAGCAGACATTCATCATTATTAAAGTCATAGGCCTGGATATGCCTCTAGCACTGATATTGGACTATTATCCCACTCATTCTTCTCCCTCCACAGATTCTGGCAGATTTTAATTTCTTAACCTGAAATTAATGACCAGGTCTTTATTTGAACAATTACTTTTTCTTCTTTGTTTCACAGCTCCACCACAAGGAGTCAGAAGCTCACGTGAGTTGAATTCATTTCCCAGGTAACATACACTTCACGTTTGCTTCCGCTAGTAAGGGAATCACTGTTTAATCCAGACACTGCACAAGCAGTGTTACAAAGATGTCATACCGGGGCTGGTCTTCTGAACAACAGGATTACCAGCAAGCAAATTGTTTTCCTGTTGCATTTGCACAGATTAGCCACATTGGATATAGCAAACAGCATCACAAAGCAAAAAAACAAGCTATCTAAAACAGCTGAGTGGCTTGACAGTCATTGCTTCCAGAAATGAGTTATTTTTGTCAAGGTAAAGAGAGATGCTTTTAAAACTATATTAAATGGTTTTAACTTGACCTCAAAAATTGCATCTGCAGTCATGCAAATACTATTATTTATTGATTTATAAACCCTAATTTGCATGATATGTATATTCATATACTTTCAAAAAGATGCTGAAATGATAAGAAGGAAAATAACAGGCAGCACAGTAGTGTTTTGCACTTCTAGAATATAAGCATCACATTAACCTAAGATAAATATTTACAACCAAACACTTACTTTGATTTGGGGGATGGGAGGAGAACAACACAAAAAACCCAACCCAAAACAACAACAAAAAAACAAACCATGTCTGCCTTGGTAAACAAGGTTCACCTGTCCCTCACACAGAATCACGTGGCATTGGAAGGAACCTGTGGAGATCATCTAGTCCAACCCCCCTGCCAAAGTAGGTCACACAGGAACATATCCAGGCGGGTTTTGAATGGCTCCAGAGAAGACTTCACCAGCTCCCTGGGCAGCCTATTCCAGTGCTCTGAGTGCTCTGCCACCCTCAAAGTAAAGAAGTTCCTCCTCATGTTTAGGTGGAACTTCTTATATTCAAGTTTGTGCCCATTTCCTCTTGTTCTGTCACCGGGCACCACTGAAAAAACTGAAAAAACAGCAGCAGCTTGATAAGAACTGAGCCATTGGGTGAGCCCAAAGACCTGCTCAGGCCAATAACCTTTTTTAGGCAGTGGCCAAGATACTTTGCAAGGCAAATCTAGCTTGAGATTGGCTTTGGTGCATTTCCAACTGGAAGGCAACAATATACTAAGAGTTCCAAAAAACAGTAAAATCTTATTAGAATGCAATTAAAATTTTTTAGGCATAATCTTTCCTCCCTTTCAATCTCATTAACAGAAATATTTTAGATGCCCAAAGTTAGGTTGATTGAATATGTGTATTACGACATTTTTCTGTGAAGAAGCACCAAAAGATCAGTAAATGATTTTTTAAGATGCATCCATTGCCACCGAACCCATGTCATTTTAGGGTGGGATGGGGCCCAGGGTGCACTGTCCCCTCAGTCCTCCAGTTTCTGGTGGAAGGAGAGCTGAGCAAAAGGCTCCGTGTACTCTACCAGGCTACCCCACCTGTGCAATTGCAGTGCCAGCACTTCAGAGCATGAAGGAAACACGCTCGTTAGCTAACACACAGCCTGTGAGCGCATTGCTGTAACAAGAGGCTTTGCTAAAAGATGTGAGTAGCCTCTTCAATCAGAACGCTGTGTTGACCTTGCTCACAGCACTACAAACTCTACCGGGGGGTTTGAGGAGGTGGAAAAAGCATTGATATTGTGCCTTACCTCAAGAAGAGCCACAAAACCGGTACTCTGACTGTTATTTTAAAAGAAATTCCCATCTCAGGCTTCCTATGAAGATTCTGTTTCTTCCAAAAAAAAAATGTAATCAGGAAAAATTATCTGAAGACTGTTTTCAATCATTCTTTTTTCAGTCAACTGTTTTCACTAGCAGCTGGAGTTAGAAATTGGCACTTTTAGTAGCCACTAAAAACAGTCAATCAAAAAACAGAAGGCTTTTTGTTAAATGGAGATTTTAAGGAATAAATTGAGAAAGCAATATTTTAAAAAATTAAAACGAAAACACAGAAAGAAAAAATTTTTAAATATGAGTAGTTGCTACAGGATTGGAAGCATCAGTACTTTGAATCCGAAGATTTTTTTTTCTGTATTAATTGTTTGGCTGTATTCAAATTCATCTAACTGAGCTGCATTGTCTGTCTTTTGGAGCAGGGGAAGGGGAAGATTAGCCTGAAAGCTACAGGGACTGCTACATCCCAGGTATAATCTCTACCAAGCATTCAAAAAATGGGTTATTTTATATAGCAGAGAAAGGGATGATGGATACAATTTTCTGACTACATAGTTAACTGATTTTATTTTCATAATTAGCACTTGAAGTGTTAATACAACATATTGATTGTAGAGGTACATTCTGGAAAGAAATAATAGCCTGACACAGATGCCCTCAATCATCAGAAATCGTCAAGATAATTGAGAGAAACAACTTCTGGGTCTGCTTCAATTTTATTGTTCTCACAACAGCAAATGTAGGCAGGTCCTTGCTTCACAGCCTGGTCTTGGTCAACTCAGCAACTTTCTGAGTTGCAGCAAACTGCACCCAGCCACCTCTGTCTCTAGGAATATTTTTCTCTCATTTCTGTCACTGGCACTCTGGTCTCTGCTCCTCCCTACAGTCTCCTGGATCCTCTTGCTGCTCTGCAGGCTCCCTGCCTCTTGCTGCCACTCTCCTTCTGGGCAGACCTCCGTTCACCTACTCCAACAAGAGCTGCCTCCCATCTCCAATGAGGTCCTGCCCAAAGAAGTCATTCCAATTAAAGGAAGTAAACAAAAAATTAAACAAAACAACCAAAAAACCAATCCAGCACTCCCAAGCGAAATATGCCATTGGTCATACCTCCCAGTCAGGTTTTATTCCATCCCCTTCTCTCCTACTACTTTTTCAGTCAGTACAACTGAGCTAGATAGTTGTTTTCTTTATTGACCCCTCCACATCATCCACCCGATCCAGAAATTCAACCTTAACTTATCCCTTCCTCTCTTCTTCTCCAACTCATATGTCTTCATCTTTCTAGTCTTTCCTTATCCTACAGCTTGTTCTACTCAATATGACTCTAAACTCAAGGCTTTTCTTCTTAAATAAACTCTTGATTCTGTTTGGCCATTCAGTTACTTTTTTCTGCATGTAATATTCTCTCTCCTGTTGAATTTTGCAGGATGTGAGATTGACTTGAGTATTCTGTCACGTAGTTAGATAAATAAAATTTCAGTAACGTAAAAAAAATAAATTTTTTGTTTCCAGAAAATCATGTTTTCTATGTGTATAGGGGGGAGATTTTTCTCTGTGAAAATGGAAACTTTTACTTTTTGCTCTGAATTCAGAGAGGGTAAAAAAAGTCTAAAGTACAACCTCTCCTTCCACCCTTCTCTCATCAAGAATGTTTTTGTTCAGTTATTTTTTTATACTATGGCTAGCTCCTGTTCTCAATGTTCCCCATGTTACCTTATTCACTGTATAAAATATAGGACTGGGGATTCCTCCTTTAGTGCTGTTACAGTTTATAACTCCCCAAATAACTGACTATACAGTTAATGCATCAAGTCTTGTCTCCTCCCCATCATCAACAACAGCTTTTTATGCCCAATTGCCATCTTCCCTACAAAAATCTTCATATTTCCATGCATTATGTTACAGAAAAACCTCTTTGCACAAGAATACACTCTTTCAAACACTTCTGTTGAATCTATCCCAACAGGACATTTGCAGATACTTACGCACCTGTCAATCTATTTAACTTTTTTTTTTACACTAATTGTTTGTGCTTTTCTACCACATTGACTGCGTGCCACTGTTATCATACATCTTGTACTAGGAGAACAAGATTTCTGGGATAGGAGCATCTTTTTGGTTACTAAAGTTACATCATATGAAAAAGTACTCTTTTCACGACCCTTCTTGTTATCATTAACATAAAAAATTAAGCATTTTGGACACCGAGTCCTAAACTGTTTTGTAATTACAAGCAGATTTGTCCCTGTCTCTTTATGCCAAGTCATATTTCATTTAAAGCCCAGTTCTGATCTAGTTGCTCACAACGGATACATTTCTAAATGCAACCAATGTCCTTTAAAGTTGAATTAAAAGAAAACACAAGCAAAACAGGAAATATGTTTTCACTTTTTTATTAAAATGAGAGCTGTTGTAAACATCAAACTGGACAAAGGACTACAAAGAAAGTCAAAAGGTTAGAAGCAGTTATAGAAGAGATTCTGCTCAAATGCAATTTATACATAGAAGCTTACACATGACTTACAAAGTTTGTGATAGGAGCTACTGTTTTCTTAATATCCTTAAAAATTACAATGTATACTGTATGAGATTAAGATCGGTTCCGAAGTTACCAATTTTTGAGTAATTAATCATCTCTGCTTTAAAAATAGTTTTTTAATAATATCGCCATTTAATTAGACAACTAAAAATGGATGTCACAAGCAGTAATGAACGAAATCCCTCATATCATCTTCAATACCTTCGTGGAGACTAGCAACATCTCTTTTGGCAGAGATGGAAGGCATTCTGCACACACAGAGATGTCGCAGATCTCCCCTGTGCTGTCCTCCCTGCAAACAGATGTCTATGTTGTGGATACTCATGAGTACACAACCAGAAAGCAAAGATGAAACTAGCCCGCAATCACCTTCCATGTTGCCTTCTGCAACTTAATCAAGTGTGAACTTCAACTTCAGTTTGAAGAAAATAGGCCCTGCATCCTCAAGGCATTTTTTACGATTATGACAAAGACTCACGCATTGATTTCTCAGATCTACTTAGTACTGTTTATGCTGGCAAGACTTCTTGAAAGCATACCCCATTTTTCGTGGAACTTATAAGAACAGCATTATTTTAGAAAATATCTTACCATATTTCTCAAACATTTCTCAAACACTATGACATGATGCAATTAGCCTGTAATGTAATTAGATGTAATTAGACTGTAAGAAGGAAGATATTATTCTTTTCTATTTGGCACTATATCTAGAATACTCTATCTAGCTTTGGGTCTCCAGCAAAAATCCAGTTACTAGGTTGGTCAGCAACCTGCTGCACACAGTCCAGCATGGAGAGGTTGAGGAAGCTGGGCTCGTTTGGTTTGCAGGAGAACAGGCTGAGAGGCAACATAGAAGTACTTGAAGAGGAGCTACGAATATGGCAGTCCTGGCAGATGACATAACAGCGGGCAATAGCTACCAACTGCAGCCTGGGAGATTCGACCGGGCATCAGAATAACGTGTTCACCAGAGCATCACCAGGGCAGGTGGCCTGGTGAGGCTGAGGAGCCTCCACCCTGGAGGCTTGTGAGGTTTGGCCAATCGAGCCATGACTGACCCACTCTAGCGTGGCCAAGAGTGCTAACTGGAGCAGGAAGTTAGACTAGATGGCCTCCTGAGGTGCCTTCACACCAACATGTCTATGATTCTAAT
>KZ505645.1:779385-822857 GCA_002844005.1 Limosa lapponica baueri | reverse complement strand
AGATGATCTAAACGGTCCCTTCCAACTCTAAAAAAAATTCAGTGAAATTCAGTGAAATTCAGTGAAGTATACACCGAACTGGACGGAGCCCATACTATCACATTTTAAAACAGATTCCTACCTAAAATTTAAGTATGCTACATATATCTATTTGCAAATATGTTAAGAAATCTGGTGAAAATGTCTCCTGAAGTATTTTTGCTTTAAAGATTTTTTTAGTATTTTCTGTACATATCTGCCAGTTTAACCATTTTGCTGTAGTCAGTTCAGCTTCTGTTTGAATTTTTCATCTAATGGCACAAGGTAGGAAGAGACCCAAGAGTATATTTAAATCCATAAAAGGTGCTATAGAGCTTGACTAGTAGTTACACCTGAAATATAAATGTACCTTACCTTTGACCAACCCTAAAGATGTACTTTGAAATGTAAGCACTATCTAACTTTAATAACTCTGTTTAAAATTAAAATGGAATAAAATTGTTCTGAACTGAAACTGGAGTTATACACCTCCTCACATTGATCCTCATTCAGAAAGAATTGAAACATATTTATAGCTTTCAATGGTAGTACTTTCTCTGAAGACTGATTCAGAGATTTACATAAGCGGGTCTACTCGCACATTTAAAGCCAGTTCTCATTTGTGTTTTCTACCCTCAACTGCTTTAATTTTCCTTCTTCTTTTTAAAGGTTTGCGGGGAGGGGAGACACGAATTATCTTTCATTCCAGTCACATCGTGTCTTTGCCATCTATATATTATTCAGATTTTAAAATAAAACAAAACAACAGAACAACCCACTAGCATAAATCCAAACAGTATGCATTTGCTATTGATAAAAAAGGCTAGAAAAAATAAGAAGCATGTACACTGTCCCTGGAGAAGCACCATCATTTTCAGATCTATCCCATGTGCTACCCCTGAAACAAAGCAAAGCATAAGTACAGAACAAAAACCTTCATGCCATCTATACTAAAGGTTGAAGAAAGTGTATTTCAGAACCCTCTCTGGCTAATATCTGTTATCTTCCACACTCTCCCTGAATTTGCTGCTGCTTTTCCAGATCACTTAGCCTCTCTATGAATTACTTCAAGGTCCAGGCTACCCAGGGATTTTAATGTCACAGAAGTCTTTTCATGTCTAAAGGAGTGTTGATAATACACATGAAAATACTCTTTTGAGGGGAAGAAGGAAATAATCTGCTCATTTTGGGAGATCTAGCAAGGTCACCATTTCAAGGGATCAGAAGGAAACCATATCCACACCTGATGGACACCTTCTTCTAACTTCTGCACTTCTTTTTTTTCTTTCCAGCACCATGGCATTTGAGACTCAGAAAAGAAATCTTGAACAAGCTGACTGTTGTATGAAAAGCATGGGTAAAATTGGGCAAAAAGTGGGGCTAAGAGAGGGAGTTGATCCTGTGTGTATCAGGCAACTCAGAACTAGGTAAGTTGTTACGGGCTGTCAGTAATAACAATATCATGCAAGCTGCCTGCCTTACTGAGCATCATTACCAAGGATACAGAAAGTATCTCAATTCAAGTTTTTCGGCTTTTTTTTTTTTTTATTTGGCCAGTAAAGTGCTTGCTGTGCTTCACTGCTGAAATCACAGAAAGTTCTAAAACCGTGTTGCACTGCAGCTGCCAGACATAATGATGGAGTCTGCTGCATAGCAGTTCAGCTGGAAACTGCCAAGGAACAAATGAGGAAAAAAATCAGTGCTACATTTGCAGATACTCCTTTTCCATACATTTCTATATTTTTATTTTTCAAATATTGCAATTTTAACCTAAACTATTTAAATTACAAGCTTGACATTCTCTTCCTTGTCAGGTAGCAACACCTTTCAATATTTTCTGGTAGCATGCTCTAATTGAAATTTTAAAAAATGTTTACATAGTAATTATATAATGCATAACTAATACGTTTTATATATACAATTATTTTATACATATATATATGTATATATATACTGTAATGATCTGGAGCCTTATCTCCCCAAGCTACACCCTTGCCAGTGCCAAACAATGAACAGCTTTTCTGTGTGTGCATATACATACATATTTTAGCGAAAACACCAAAGGGAACACTTTTTTATTGTATACATCACTTCAGAAATGCAAAATGAGATATCCACTTGGATGATGCAGGAGCTGGCGTACAATCCACATAATGCTACATTTTATCACAGTGTAATTTTTTTCCCCAAATTAATCTGATGGGCAATTCTAGTGCAGAACCGGAATGCAGTAAATTATCCCACCTCCATCTTACAGATAACGGAGCAAATCATTAGCCACTGTAACTGAGCTTTAATTTGTTACAGCAGAAGACAACAATTACAGGTCAACCTGTCAATGGAGTAATTTGAGCAACTAAAACTAGTTGACCTTTCTGGTATGCCGTTCCAGGACCAGAATCGCTCCCCTGCTGGGCAGCAGCAGATGGCCAGAGCCGTGCACTTCTGCTTTCTGTTGAAAAGTAATTTGTTTTTCAGGATCCTTAGGTATGTAAAGAAAGAAGGTGGAAGGAAGCCCTTATTCAAGAATCCCAGCCCAACGCCAAAGCCCATCCACAAAAGGGGTAAGTGAAGCGGCTGGATGTTTGGTGTTCGGCTTAACTGGGTTCACCTGCAACTCACGCGGCTGCTCGAACTCATTGCACTACCCTGGAGCGTCCACATCGACCAGAGCTACCCAGAAACGCTCATCACAGCTCGCTGCATGCCAGAAACTGCACACACCAGTGTTACAGCACAAGAACGAAAATGGTAGAAAAGGACATCATGACTGAAAATATAAAAGCAGAAAAACATGAAGAGGGAAAAAGCGTGAAGTTGAGAAGACGGAAACATTACAGGAGAAAGAAAATTTCATTTCGTAACAGTGATAAAAAGTAAAATTTTAAAACAAAACCTGTGGTTGCGGAGCAACAAAAAAAATCTCTTAAGCTTGGCTAAATAGTTTTCTCTTACACATTATGGATTCAAAATAGGAAATCTGGAAGAAAAACCTATAGTAAGAGTGTTACAGGTCAATTCCCAAAAGCCAAGAAACAAAAAAATTCTTTACTTCTGTCCTCATATATTAAAATACAGGATCTGATTCACCCGACTATTAGTCTGGTTCTAGTCTGCTCAAATGTCTTTTCCTCAGCACAAAAAAGGAGTAACACTGGTATATTAGAGGAAGTTTTTACAGAGGAACACTTACGCTCTCCCACATAACTGAATCTTTTTTTCCCCCAGATGTTCTTAAGGCATGCAGTCTTCAATATCAGCAAATCACTTTACTGACCACATCAAATATGAATTTTCTGGAATCTTCATGTAATATATTGAATACAGAATGACAGTGCATGATAGTATGTACTTGTATCTGAGGTTGCCCAAAAAGTACCTGATTCTAAGAAGAGATTCATTTTTGCACGTAGCTTTTCAGGGGTCTATAGTGACTAATAGTCTAGGTATTTTCTTCTTTAAGCACACTGTATTTTTCTTAATGTGAGATGAAGTTATGCTGCCATTTGGGCAAATGGCATTTTGTTAATATGGTTGTTGAATATTTTTTGAAGTGAAGCAGAGCAGGTTCCCTAAAATAACTTGTTTAAAAAGAATTTGTATTCAACAGTGCTCATAAATAAACAGAGCTTAAAAAAAAAATCCACTCATTAGTGGTGAGTGGGAAGCCACTAATTCCCTGTTGTAGCTCCTAAGCCAACAATTTCTGCTAGTTTTAGGCTTTCATTTTTAAAGCTATTAAGATTAATCCTTTTGAAGCAAATAAAGCATTTCAAATGAATGTATGAAAACCAAAAGAGCGAGTTCTTGATTCTGCAAAGAGCTTATGCACTACTCATAGTTTTACCAAGAATTAAAGTTTCTGATCAATTTTGCTGTTATTCACCTGAAGATATCCAAAGAAAAAACTAATTATCAATATCCCTAATATTCCTTAGACACACGCACCTGGTGTGAATACAACATGAGATTAGTTGGAAAAGGTCTTTTATTTGAACCTCTTATCTCTGATGCATGACCTACAGGCTAGCATTAAGTCCCTTGTTTACACTTAGCCATCCATGTAAGAGGCTAATCTGGCTATATGCACTTTTGGCAAACTCTTCCCAGAGAGATGAATGGATTTTCCAGAAGGAGGTGTTAACCAAACATTTACGATCTCCTGGCGATACTTACTGGGTCAAAAGTCCAAAAAGTTTTGCTTGTTGAAATTATGCATCAGCTTAAATTTATGCTAAAAATTCTTACTACCATTGGCTTTATTAGGCATTGTGACCCAAATTTTTGTTGTATGTTGAATCCGCTGCAGAGTGCTCACAGACACTAATTCCTCTTGTGCATGCATAAGACTTTACATAGTGCAGCTCAAAAAAGCCTGTCTGTATTAACTTAAATTTGTAAAGCAAACGTCCAGGATAAAATGATCAAGTCTAATATACGTTACATCTGGTCTTAATAATGAAAGACAGAAATAGGCTATAACAAACTTAACCCATTCTATGGTTAGCAAATGTGGCTTTTGGGGGAAAAAAAACCTGTCAAGCAAGTGGGAAGTTCGTAAGCATGTATATGTGTACACTTATGTATATGTATATGCCTATACATACACACACAGATGAAGTGCTCAATCTGAAAATTAGTTACCCAAGAATTATGCAGTCAGTTCATGTTGCTTTAATTAAAACTTTTGCCACACAGGTAGCAATTGGAAGAGTCTGTTTCAGGTCATCACTTTAAGAAAATTCAGAAATATTGAAACTGAGGAGCATTATGGCATTACATATAGTCTTTGTTCTCTAACTTAGTTTTCTTTGCACATATGAGCCATCTGCTTCGAGGAAAATGGGAAAATGTCACTTTTAATAAACATACAATGCCTGTGGCAAATTAAGATTGTATTTGACAATCCTACAAAAGTACAGAGGAGGCAAGTTTGTTAATGCTGATTATCTTCCAGATCTTCAATAGATTTTCAACAGCCATTAAAATAGGCATCTTCAAAGAACTCGTCAGGGGAAAAGTAAAATATGGTTATGTGGAACAAATTCCTTCATACAAAGATTCTTTTTACATGGTTTCCTACCCAGGATCATCAGTCTTTCTGCAAGAAAGGGAGAATGTTTTGGATCACATTTCCTAGTGCATTTGAAATTATTATTGTTTAATTTTGTGACAGTATTCTCTTAATCGTCAAACATTACATGTCATTTTGCATTTCTTATTGCCTGAGCAAAGACAATAAACTTTGTATTTTAAATCATCCATCTTAAAAGAAAAAGCATACATGGGCTTTAACAAACTGCAAATATAAAATTATGCCACAATCTGGTAACATATAATGAAATTATTATTAACTAGTGAATTAAAAGAAAAATCAGCACAAAGATTGTTATTGTTGTTAAATAACTTAAGCCTTGAGAACAGAGCACAGGACATAATGAATCTGTGAGGTCTCATTATGCTACTATGTTTGCCAAAACCACTATTCCATCTTCTACCAAAACCTTTGATCTAAGGTTTTTGTAATTTCCACTTTATGAAAGAATTTATCTTTCTTATATATTTATTAAAATTAAGGTTGCATTAACCCCAAATAGCAGGATGAGAAAAATGTTGAAAACCAGCTCTATTTCGACATCATTTGTGTGTCTGGACTTAGATCTCTGCAATCCAGCCAGCAGCCAGCAAACAACTACTGAACAGTAGCCAGTGGAAAGGACGACTTCTGCCCACTGAAATTGCTCCCAAAACAGCAGAGAGCAACTGGGGAAAAGATTCCCCTTTGGCAAAGAGCTTGACTGAAAACGCTTCAATTTTAAAACCACACCGAGCCACTCAGAAAACATTCTCAGATCAAAATCAAAACCAACATTCTCAAATAAGACATCCTGGACGTTCTTAAAATAGAAAGATAATGGACAAGTTTTCTATTGCTGGCAGATGAATTGGTGCAAGAGCCTAGCACTGCAACCTGCTGATGTAATTGCACTTCTAGCAACTCAGAGCTTATACTTCTGATGCCTAAAGATCCAGGTTTGACCTCCCAAACAGACCTGGATGAAGCTGTGCAAGGAAACTGCAAAGGAGAACCCTACTGCCTCCAAGGGCAGGAGTAGGCATAAAGTGTTCCTGGAAAGATTTTAACTTGTAAGAGGGCACAAAGATGTAGACACTTTTGGATGCTGCTGGTACTGTCAGACTTGCCTTCTGTTTTCCTGAGGTTCTGGTCTGGACAATACATCCTTTCTGATAACCAACAGATTATCCACATCCTTCCCATTCTCCTTCCATCATCACCTCACCCCTGAGTGGCTGAGAAATCAGGATTTTCCTCTTAGTGGTAAATAAACTCCTATTTTGGCTCTCTAATACCTGTCTTTAAAACTACAACATTTTGGAGATCATACCTGCTTCAAAATACAGCATTCTAACTGCATATACAAGAAAACCTAGTTCTGGTCAAAAACAGAATCGTGCCCTCTTTCTCTATTAGCTCACATATACATCCAGGAAAAAAAAAACTCTACACAAGTTTCTTAAAATGTCTGAAGGTCTGAAGCCATCTCTATTATTTTATATTACTTTTATTTTATATTATTTTTATTTTATTTTGTAATAAATGCTACAGTATAGTACACTAGATGCAGTGTACATACCATACTATTATTATATCTTCTGAAGTGTCAATACATTAGTAAGAAGACAATACACCATTAAATGTTTTATAAATGACAAAAAAAAAGTTCATCAGAGCAATGTAGCAAATGCCTCTGCACAAACCTCTGGCTGCCATATCTACTCTCTGCCCATTACTTTAGTCTTATAGGTAAAGAAACACTTGGACCTTCTAAGCAGCTATCTGGCAACCCTATGTATTTTTCATTTAGTAACACTTTCCATGACTCTCCATGATAAAAGCCATTTATATGGACATGCAGGACTCTAAAAGGTGAGGTGAAGTTGGTCCCTGAGGAAGAGAAGTGTCCTTTGTTGCACAGATCTTTATATAAAAATCAATGCAGATTAAGCCAATCTATGCAGATCACATTATAAAAAAATATTGTGCTGTTTCACATCAAAAAAAAAAAATCACCTTGGGCTTGGGGCTTTAGTTCCTCCATCACCAACTAGCACAGCATATGAATCACCCTCATGTCATGCATCAGTCTACATAAAAAATAAACCTTCAGCAGGAAGCAAACAGTTGCCTCTTTCAATGAGGCAAGAGATAAGGCACATATGACTTTGTTCTTTCTTGCTGGTTTCAGGAGGTTTTTGTGTTGCTTCGTTTTAACAAGTGTTTCTCAATGTCCATTCCACAATACCACCACAAGGACACATGCTACCCTGAGTGCAAGACATTCTGAAGTACTGTTCAGGAGCAGCAACACAAAGCAACCCTTAAATAAGGTTTGTTTGGGACAGAGTATTCATTAGCTACATGGAAAAAGAAGGAAAGTCTCCCATTTCTCCTGTTCTGCAAGGGATTTGGGGCTGAGAAGAAAAAATGTTCAGGGAAGGAGGCCCTGACCTGAGGTATTTTTACACGACCAAGAACAGTGAGATAGACTGTGGCCAAATGATATTTGTGGAACATCATATGATAGACTAACAAATGGGAACAGGAATGAAAAAATATGCAAAAGAAGAGTAAATGATAACTAAAAACTTACCCTAATTTGTGATCATCAATCCTCTCCAGCTCCCCCACCTCTGCTAGGCCACAGCTCGGACTTTTCTAGACAAAGAGAGCCTTTGTCTTTTGGCTTGAGGACATGGGAGTTTGCTACTCGCAGCTGGGAAGCAAGAACCGTGATTGCTGCGTACGCAGTCAGACCGTATTTTCTGTTTGAGTCTTATGTTGTCCTGGTCCACTTATCCACAGAGAACAAGGGAAAAATCAATCTAGCAGTACTTTTCTGCTTGACAAAGGGTTTTGCTCATGATTCCTAAACAGATCTAAAACTTCTCTACAGGGCCAAATGATTGCAAGAAGCAATGCTTGAAAGACATATGGAATTCGCAGGTATCAAGCAGCAGCAAAGATGTACAGGATAAGTGCATGTATCTATTCAAAACTTGGGAACAGGGCTGCATGCAACACAAATCAGAGTAGATGCAGAGAATCCCAGAAGAAATTAAGTGGGAAGGGAAAGAGAGATAAAAGCATTTATATGTATTTACATAGATTAAGCTGGGCAAATTGACAACAAGCCAATATACACTTAGGGAAGTGGCTGGCGGCAACTGATTACAGGAAAAGGAGGGGAGTAAAGTCTGAAATTTGCAAGTGCTTCTAGGATATATGCGTCCATGTAACAAGATGGAACAGCTGAAGAGAAGAAAGTGATTTTCCAGAGCCCCAAAGAAAATCCCTTTAGAAGAACATCACTTGTTTGGCCCAGGGAGAACAGAAGTTAGATTACGCATACACACTCTATCCTATGCAATGGGGAGAATATAGCACTAAATGAACTGAAAACTGACTTCAGCTCTGTGGAGCGTATAAGGCATTTTTTTACCATGACTTTGTCACACATAAACCTAAAACACTAAAATTAAAATTTTTGTTTTCAGCCTTCAGTACTGCTAAATAAACCTGCTTTGAATGGGGGCTTGACCTACTCTTCTGAATAAAGCACTTAGGCTTACAGCGTAACGTGGATTGAAACCCATTCTTACATCTGCCCAAATGGGCATAGTCAGAAAGCTCCTATCCCAACACGCTGCAAAAGGCAGAGCTAAGGGATATGTTAAGATTAGAAATAGGCAACATAAAGACAAGGATCATTTATTGCCTACTATCCTGAGACTGGCATCACCATTTTTTTGTCCGTGTCCTGCCTTCTTGCTGTGCGACAATCTGCCTCTGCTGTGACTTGGCTACTGGGGCAGGTCACCTCTCAGCCTACACCCTCTGATGTTGTTGTTATCAGCCTTCTTCAGAAACCTAGGAATAACATCTCTACACAGACTAGCACTACTTCAGCACTGCTTTTAAATACCACGGTGAAACCCTTCTTTAGACTCTTTCAAATCATAGGATCCATGGCATGGTTCTTCCTTGACTGGTGTGCTTAATCACAAACTTATCCTAGAAAGTTCTGAAGAAAAATTTGATTTACATATCCTCTGTTCTGTCTAAGATTTCTAGACCTACCAAGGCACATCTCAGAGGTCCCTGTCCTTGCAAAGCAACCCTACCAGCACTTCAGACCTTCTTTCTTAGGGAAAACCCCCAAAGTCACGACAGCCTTCTGTAACCAAGCTTTTGTCCCAACTTTGTATCCCCCTATAGTTTGCTTTTCTTTTAACACCACTGCAGGAATGCCCAAGAACTGGTTCTGTGTTCATCTCCAGAGACAGCAGTCCAGAGTCATATTAACCTGTGTCAGCCACTGCAAGGGTTACACACTTACTTATTTATTTCATGCATTTATTTCTCAAAAACAACTGTGAAAGAAACAAGAAAAAATAATAAAACTATAAATGATTAGAGTATAACACTGAAAAAAAAAGAACAAACTTGTTGGTCAAAATGTCATCTTTGGTCTACTCCTCACTCTGATGTACTCTTTCAATTTAAAAGTATGTTGTTGATTATGAAGTCATTTCTACTAGTGTCTTGTTACACCTATGAAGATAAACAAATATATTTGTTAATGCGTGTACATTTCACTGATGCACACATTCTGTTCCATAAAGAGCTAGCAGCTGGATACACTGCTGCAGTGCTAATGGAAGCACACTGTTCCTTCCTCTTCCCAGTTTCTTAGATTCTAGCAGGAATCTCTCATTTGACCTTGGGCAAGGCATTTAAATTCTCTGCGCCTGTGTCTTCTCATCTGTAAAATTAAGGCTATAATGCCTACCTACTTCACAAGAAGGACAGTGTTAAATTTAATGTATTAATGTTTTAAAGTGTTTTCAGACAGCTGGATCAAAACCACTACAGAATGTAAGTTATTATTAAATTATGCTTCACTGAGTTAATGCTGTTGCATTACTGTATCTGATTAAATAAGGAAAAATATTCAAGTGACACCTCCTGGATTATTTTTTTTTTCCAGAGGATGAAACTGATGTTCTTTCAGCAGCCTACAGACGGACTTAAAGGCTTATTTTGGAGAAAGAAAGAAGGCAAGAAAACGTAGTAGTCAACAGAAGTGAAAGAGTCCTGCAGAGCAGATGATTATGAGGGCATTTAAAGCAACTGCAAGGTAGAGCAGAAGGCAACTGTGCCTTATGCCCCACTGTGACACATCAGTCTCTGGTAGCAGTACGGTCTCTGTTCATCTCCATGCCAGTGGGACAGGAACACCCCCTCCGTACCATCACATTAACTGCCGCATTTGGCCTCCGCTCGGAGTAATGAAGTGCAAGATCTGCAGCCTGGAGTTGCTTTCCTGGTGGAGCCGACCAGCTCTCAGGCACAGTTCAGATATACTTTGAGTCTGTTCAGTCATGGCAGCTAATCCGTCTATGATGAACGTGGTGCATAAAAATGTCAGTTATAAAAAGGGGGGATTTATCGCAGGAGGGTTGTTCATACCTGATGCCTCTCCTACATCTCCTCTTGACCTGATGCGCAGATGCCTGGTCTTGTCCTGTGATCTCACATCAGGATCTTGTTGTGGGGGGGGAAGGGGAAGGAGTGTTTGGAGCAAGAGCTGCAGGAAGATGAGAAGGGTTTTTGACAGCATGTTGAGTTGGATGTTGTACTGCTGTTGATGCCGCTGGTCCCAATGCCATCAAGGCATTTCTTGTGGATGACAAGGAATCTAGGAAAGTAGTGATTAACATGGATATCAGTGTGATTGACAAGCTATGTTGTCTGCTTTGTGCTAATGTACTGCATGGTCAACACCTATTCTAGGCATATCAGAATCAGCATATAGACTTAGAGTACAGATTTCAATCAGAAATATTTAGCATCTTTCCCAATAAATGAAGAAAAAATATTTGATGGGTCTATCTGTTCAATAGACCATGGAGATCATATTCTGTCTGGTGAGGGAAAGTTTTCACCTCGAAGGGTACAAATGGATAGTAGGCAACATTCTTTCAGATTGCAGAAAGACCAATTCATTTGCTTTCCCACTCCTCCATCCCCAATTTATCACTCCAAAGGCAAGAAAAAACAAATAAGTACAACATTAGGTCTGATAACCTTCTGATAGCAGTGTGCTATTAAATATACACAAATCAGGGAGCTTGAAAAAAGAGAAGCAGGGACCATATTGTCTACCTTCCAAATCTGCCAAGACGACTGAAATAGAGGTTGCAAAGTCTAAGGTTGTATATATTTTATGTCTTTTCTGACACCATGCTGCATACATCAAAGAATCCATTATCTTTTTTTTTTTTCTTACCAGATCTGCAGAGAGGCTATACTATAAGTTTTATTACTATCCCAGTCAAAGATCACACAGCTTTCTACACAACAATGACGCCGCTTCAATTTCTTGGGAAAAATCTGTGGGACATGAAAACTTACCACAAAAGCCGTGATGCCGCTTTTGTTCGCTTGAATACCTGCAGAACTGCTGCTGTGTATAATGTGTGTGGTAGCTCCTACGATTAACTCTACTTTCTGTTGATATTACACACAAATGCTTCTTCTCAATTTTCCTCTCTTCACCGAGGCACATGTAAGCCTTTCACAATGACTTTGCTTTTTTTTCTCCACCTCACATTTTATAAAATCTAAGTCAAGTGCATGAAGATGATTTCATAATGACATCTGTTTTATTTATTTGCTTATTTGGCTGACTGGTAATTTTTAAGTCCCTGGTATAACTCTAACACATGATCATCCAGAATGAGCCTCCTGCTGCCAAAAATTATCTGTGTCCTGTGATTGAAAGATCAGCCACTTCCTTTGGCATTTTTATGCCAAATGTTCACTCTGGATCCTCTATCAGCAGCGAAGAGGTAACATTTTGCAGTCGTTACACATGGAATAGGCTACCTCTGCACGTAACTTCTATCCGATGATTAAGTATAAGGAACTGAATAACCATATTCCTGAATGGTAAGCATGAAAATGTATTACCAGAATATCCCCAGCTAGGAGATCACTAAATTATCACTACTGCAGCAAAACAGTTTTCTTTCACCTCTCATTGCAGTGATGCCATATCTTCTAATATTTACAACTCTACCTTACAATATCCAGTTTATGCCTCCCAGCGAGGCTGAGTGGAGGAACAATGATGTGATTTATGTGTGAAAGCCATTTACCCAAAATAAACTACAGTAAAATAAAGTATGCTCAGAAGTATAATTTAAGACTGCCATTGTCATGAGAAGATAAAATACATGAATTTGTATTTCATTTAGGAATAGTGCAGCAATCAATGTTCCCAGTAATATTTCAAGTGACTGATTCAGCAGGCTGTTACAGGGCAGTGGGGCTGTTTAAATAGCAAGCTAATTTCCGGATATTGTTTTTATGCACAGAATATAAAACCTTATTGATAATCATTTGGCTGATTACAAGGACAAGGTGAAATGGCACTGTGTGTGAAAGAAAAGGTGTAGAGAAGGAAAGCAAGAACTACACAGAACAATTAATTAAGCAGATACAGTGAAAAGTAAGGATGTCAAGTCATGAGCAGAGTGAGAACGTAGGGGGTTGCTGTCAGAGGCGAAAGGAACAGGAGGAGGTGCAGAAAAGATGATCGCCCTCTAAACAGGTAAAAGCATAGCCTCCTACTGTTGATAGTTTTTTATAAAACCTAGAGATGAACTGATTCTACAGGTTTGCATGTTTCACTAATCCTGGCACAATAAAACCCCACTATATTTAATATTTTAAGTTCCACAGGTTGAAAGGTCTGTTCCATAGTTTTTAATCTTCTCCCTAGCTGTTTCACAATGAAAAAGGAGAGGGAATGTGCGGTTGTTTGTTCTGTATGATGCAGCAAGTACATTTATACCCCTGGCATTTCCCTTCCTTTGGCAGCTCCCCCACAGAACACCCTGCGTGTGGAGAATATAGAAGCAGCAGGACAGAACATCATAGCAATCACAAACCTCCTGTGTATCTGAAGCTGAGATAATATCTCCAGCACTGAAGCTAAGAAACAATTTCAGTGACATCTGGCAGAATTTGCCAGATGTTAATATGTGAATTCATGCATGGTAAGAAATGCACATCTTCAGTGAATGAGCTGTACAACATTGAAGAGCTGAGAAAAAGCAGCAGAAGCGAGTTGTAAAAGAGATAACCAAAGAAAAAAATAGTAGGTCCTTCATATGACCATTTCTCAAGCATACTTGAGATTTAAGCGAATGTTGTTATAGGTCTTTGATTTTATCAGATGATAACTTCTTATAAGATTTTGATGCATTTAAGGTAAGAGATCTTGACTACATATATAAAATAAATAAAAATATATATTAATGAAGATTTAGGGGTTCTCTGGGTAACTGATATGTTACAGCCAATGTAAATATATGACAATTGGTGCAGAAACAATTGATGGTCTCAAACCCTCTATAATCATCTTTGTGTTAAAATATATGTTCTCTTGTCAGTAATAAACAAAGGCATATTTAACCCTTTATCTAAAACTGAGGAAAACTGTCAAATTAAGCCACATGTATCAAAGACCTAAAGACAAGTAAGGAAAGCATTTATTAACTTTGTCTATTGCTAAAGCAAGACTCTGCACTTGCCTGTATTGAATTGTACCTTTTTTTTCCAGGCTGTTTCTCCAGTTTGTAAAGATGATATTAAATTTTAATTCCATCCCCCAGCTAACACGAAGGAAAAAACATCAACACATATCTACAGATCATGCCCTGGACTTCTGTGCAGATGTCAGATAGGAAGAACATGTTGCATTTTTATTTTTAGATTCCAGCAGAAATGTTCACAGGTTATGGCCCCGAGTTTGCCTGCTTCTGACTTTCAGGAGGATTTAAATATATTACTCTAAACTATTCAATTCACTCCTATAGCTAGCTATGGAAGGCCTACCGCAACAGCAATTTGAAGCTACAGGGTACCACCAAAAGTCAGTCACCAGACCTGTTATATGTGGATTCTTCAATAAACAAATGAAGCAGCCACTGTTCCCACAGACTTTTTGTTTTGGACTGGGCATTCACTGAACAAGATACATCTATAGGTTTTCAGGCTCTGGTCACACTGGCAGAATTTCCTCCACACAATTTTGTGTTTGCTTTGTGTCTTATTGACAGACCCCTGTTTCACTCTCCAAACACCGCCCATGCAGGCTCTTACCAGACCAGTGTAAACCCATTATTAAGTTCCCATCCTGCAGTGCCCCACCGAGGAACAGTGTCAGATCTCACCTCGGATTATACCAGATGATGGCACTACCAGTGCCATATGTGAAGCACTATATAACTCTGTAGACTTCTGTGGCCCACAAGAGTATTCACCCAAGCCACCGGCAGACTTTGTGCCGCTGATCACTACACTTCGAGTTTGCCAGTTCAGACAGCTTTCAGTCACCTCAGTGCCCACTTCACTAGCCCATACTTCATCAGCTTGTGAGCTCCTTGATCACGTCTGTTGTTAGGAAGTTATCACCAATGACCTCCAGAAACATCCTGAGCTGCTTGTGCCCTTCTGTGTTGTCCCTCCAGCAGACATGAGAGTGGCACACATCGCCCATGAGATGAAGAGGTTCAATATGGTAGTTGCACTTCACTGTCATACTTGTGATTCATCAAATATCATCTGTTTTGCCTTCCCTTACATATGGTATTTCAATACTAGATTTTAATCTAAGTTTTGTACATCATGCGCTCCAAGCCCATTAACCATCTTGGTAACCCCCTGCTGGACTTATGCCATTATGTCAATATCTCATACCCAAGAGCCCCAGATTGGTTCCTTTTAACCCAGTCTTGTTGAGCTCCCTCTGTATATAGCCCTGCCTCCAGTCATCAACCATTCCTCCAACCTGGTGTCATGAACAAACTTGCTGAGGGTGCGCTGCATCCCACCCTCCAGGTCAATAATATGGGCATTACACAAAATCAGCTCCAGTGTTGGTTGACCTCTGAAGGACACCATTGCTAACTGCCCAGTCTTCTCAGTCTTTAGGAGGATTTAGTCAGAGGGATAAATTCTAAGCAACATGTTTTAGAACTGAAAAAGTGTATTTATTATTTGTTTTTCTATTTAAGGATCTATCTCTATATTTTTACTGACTCATAAAATCCATTCACTATAGCAAAGTTTAAGTATAAATTGGTATTACACTACATTCCTGGTTTTAGAAATTTTGAGGACTCTTATCTGGCCAACCTCATTTTTTGTTTATGAATTAATTGCTCTGTTATACACACAATTTCAGCTCACATTTCTGCTTTAGCACTATCAGACCTACATGAATTGCACAGTTACAAGAGGCAAATTTAAAAGCCTCTTAAGAAATATATGCCCAATCTCAATCTCTTACCATTACACAGAAGAAACCCAGACAAATAAACTATATTCATTAAGATAAGTCTGAAGTTGTTAGCAAGGTATATTTCTTCAAAGTTAAAGGGAACAATAGGAAGAAAAGGTCAACTCTGAACAGGAAAAAAAAAAGGCAGGAATTTAAGTTTCACTGCAAAAGGGCTGACAGGTACTATGCTCCTTACTTGACTGTTACACATTATGAATCTCTTCCATATTTTTCTAGTATCATCCGTTACAGATATTCAAAAGTCATGAGTCAGGCTCCAAGCTATCATGAAACTGAACTTAATCATAATAAATTTTTATTGGTTATTTGCCTTTCGATTTCTGAATGCATTCCTATTATCTTTTCAAATTTTACTCTGCAACCACACAAGAGACTGTGAGTCTATTTTTAAATGAAAGCATTACAGCGGCTTCCTGACCATTCATCACTCCACCTTCCTCACTGCTTCCAGCACTCACCTCAGAGCTGTCTCCTACTTGTTTTTTTTTTTGCATGCTATGGAAAGTCTCCAAGACAGAGCTTCACTTTGAGGATCCAGAGTTTTCCCACATTTTCTTATGCTCTAAAAAAGCCATGTTAGAGCAATTCTGAGTCAAAAGAACAAAAGGATTATCTGGGGCAACCTTTACATGAAATAATAATGGAAGCAGCAATTTTATACATCAGTTCAAACAAATTTGAGGAACTGGTACAGGACGGAACTGTCTGGGTGTGACTCACCTATGCATTATGCATTGGGCAATACAAAAAGTGGACTCACTAAGACTCAAATAAGACAGGCAGTACCGAGAATCTATGTGGATACCCCAATGAAGCCAGAAACCACAGTCACAGGGTTCTACTTGTGATCTCTGGGCCAATGAATATGTAATTAACCCAAGTAAAATTCAAGAGTAAAAAGAAAGTTTGGTGGTTTGTTTGTTTTGGTTTTTGGTTATTTTTTTTTAAGAGAACTCAGTTGAATAAGTCTCCTGGAATGTGATACTTGGGATTGATCTCCTCTTTCAAATCAGGCAGCATGGGGATTCAACTGGATCCCATTTGTGCAAGTGGGACTGAAGCATCCGAAGGCCTCTGACCACTCTCATCACCCACCTCTGAACCCCTCCTATTACTCTTGTATTCATGTCTATGATGGAGTAGAGTACAGCTCTTATATAGATGTATCACTGATTTAGCTGATGTTTGTTTTTAATACTGTATCCATTGTTTTCCATTTCATTTGTTATGTATTGCGCTTTGATTTTAATTTATTTGCTTTCCTGATGCATCTGCCCACTGAGTGGGAATTCTAATTGAAAACTAAACTTGAACTCACTTAGAATATTTGAAATTTAGCATATCATTTTATATTATTTCACCAAATTAACTACATATGATTACATACGTGTGACAGGATAGTCTGAACTGTGGCTGAAGTACCACAGTGATGATAAACAACAAATTGCTAAGTTTAGGAAAGGTGATTATGATTAGACTGTCAAAGGATCAGTGTCAAAGGAACAGTCCTATTTAACATTTTAATTTTTATATGGAAGGAATAAACAACTGGTTAATTTGCTGGAAATCTGTTGATCCTATTAAACTGTGTGCTACTGAGAATACTAATGAAGACAAGGAAATAACAGCAAAGAACTTAGTTTAGTAACATGTTTAGAAAATAATAAAAGAGATTAATTTTTTGAAGCTGTAAAATCATTAATTAGCAAAAGCATCCTGCAAAATGAAGATATTCAGTAACAGAACCAAATCTGAACACAGTGCTAGAAGAAGCACTGGAGGCAGAAAATTAGAAAAACATAAAATCTACAGTGGAGGTTAATCGAACACATATTAGGTAACATATACCTAATGGTACCAGATGCTGGGAGGTAGCAGTCCCTCAGGTGCAAAGATGTATTTCCATTAGTGGGTTTAATTCTCAGACACTAAATGGATGGTCTCTCACGTAAAAACCTAAGTGGTATCCAGGCTCCCCATTACCACACACATAGACTTGAAGGTATTTCCTCAATTATGAGAAGATCAATTCATGAATAGGAAAGAGTAAGAAAACTATAAATGCACAACTTTGCAAAGCAGCTGGTCAACAAGCTAATGATCTTCATGTGTCTGGACAGTACAAACAACAAATCCCTATCTATATGCCCAGATACATAGTGTGATTCATTTGATCACACTTAGACAATTATGCTAAATATTCTAGGTCAGTTTTATTGACAGTGGAAAGAAACAGACTCTTCTAGGACAGGATTCATCTCATCCCAAAGCAGACATCTAAATGTCTTGACTAAAAAGGCTGACCAGCTCAGACACACATATCTAAAAATAGGTGTGATGAATCAGACATCATCTTTGTATCCATCATCACTTATATCCATTCAGTTCAGCCTTGATGGATCCTGGTTATGGATCAGGTCTTCAGAAGGGAGAGGAAATATTTAGGAACCTTATAAGGCTAAACCAGCAGTACTTGTATAAAAGAAAGAATGAAAGTATTCTCAATAACAATCAAGGCAGAAAGGCCTACAAGTTAAGTGTATTAGAAAGTAGTTGTTTAAATAAAAAGTAATGGCAGCTTTAGAAATAACCATCATGTCAAATTCGATAACTTTATTATTAGTTCTCTTCCAGAGGTAAAAAGAAATGTCTATAAATGATAAGAGAGATAGGAGACATAAAACCTGAAGCAAGAAAACAATCATTTGGATTTTGTATTCAGAACTATCCAGAATCCCACACCTTTTCCTACAGTACTACACAGGAACACATATTTACACATACAGGCTTTTTCGGTAAGCTTAAAGTCAAAGTATGCAACATAGAATCATAGAACATGTCTGTCATGTTATTTCTATTGAGAGAACTGCATATTTATATATGCAATGTTCTGTAAATAAAGATTAACAATCTTTCACTGATATGTGAAGCACCATAAAATGTTAAAATATCCTCAGTTTCTCATGCTAATGAGATTTTTCGTCAAGAGGGAGATGGGTTTCAAATTTCTCTCAAGCAGAAAAGGTCATACTGTGGTTCTGTCTATCAAGAAAATCAGACTGAAAAAATTACAGTTTAAACTCCTTATACTTTATGAAGACAGCCTGTATCTCAGCATTATTCCAAGAAGGGAGAGTAAGTGCTTTCTACGTGCTGACAACTCAAGGACATGTCAAAGTTTCTAGAGACACTTCTACATTCATATACAATTTAAAAATAAACAGGACTCTTTTCCTATATCAGATTTGTATCCCTCTTGTTCTTTGGACCTCAGCATGTCAGTAGGAACAGCAGAGCCAATTGCTATAGGAACCATGCTTCTGCAGCATGAGGGTGAAGTAGGAGTCAAATAGGGGAACGAAGAATGGTGATATTCTTCCGTTCCTTCTCCAGAAAACTAATTCATTGAATGATAAAACTCCTGCAAATTCTGCCTTGCAGCAAGAAAATAAAAGCACTTCATCTGTTTATCATGGCCCATAGAAAGTGGTGAAATGGACATGATCCACAATGAGTGCACAGAGATGACAGCATAATCTTAAATCTAACAGAAACAGCATTATATATTACAACTGAAATATGAAATCAGCAAAGCTTAACCAGAAATAACATGTGATATTGCCTATTGGTACAACTTTCCAAAAGATGCAGTAAATTCTTCACCCTTGGAAGACTCTGAATAAAAACTGCACATCTTTCAAAAAGATAAATTACAGTTCTGAGAGAGACTGGTGAACCTGAGGTAGGAATCACTTGATGGATAGACTAAGTGGTCCATGGAAGTCAAGATTACCATATTTTGCAAATTAATCTGCTGGTAGGTTTTGACCAAGTTAGGACAGACAGCAGAAACAAAAACTAGAAATGAGGAACTAGCAGTTCTTGTTATCAGCACACCCCACACTCAGCCTACTAACACTTCTACCACCATGCCCATCAGTACCAAGATTATTGTATTAAAACTATTATCGCTATACCAATATCCACATGCATGTATCCCTCACAAGGCCTACCTGATTTGTTTTGCTTTTCAGTCATCCATTTTTCTCTGCTGTTTGGTGTGTAGGTTGTGCTACAAAGGAGAGGCTTTCCGATATTCCTGCCAATTCCTCCATGTTTTCCCACATGGAAAGTTCTCCATATGACCTCTTAATAAGTAGATCTTCGTCCCAAGAATAAAGGCCTGGCACTTCACTTGGCTTAAAAGGATGCCTGTATTACAGCATCACTTTGACTGCAGCTGCCAGCACACCAAACTTAAGACAAACAAACCCCTGACTTTTATATCTTATCATTGCATTTCTACCCATCCCACTGGTTAAATGTCTCACTTTTTGAATGCTGTTGTTCAAGTTCTGTGGAGAGAAGTTTACACTGATGTTCATTCTTCTGGCTGTGGCTGTGGTTTCTGTCTATGTGGACTTAAAGATCAGACCATTTTTAGGCACCTTTACCTTGTCAGGATTCAGTAAAACGGTCCTTTGTTAAGTAAATGGGAATCAGATCAAGAGTATTTTTCCCATTGTAATACAAGTACCTACATGATTGCTTGTATCAGTAAGGTTTTAATAATTTAATAGGTATCACATAAATATTGTAAACTAATTCCAGCTATCTGTCAAATCTTTATGCGAGTTTTCCTATGTGTTGAGGAATTCTAATTTCAGTTAGTGTTGGTTCAGAATTAGAACATCATTGGAACAAAATGCTGAATGCAATTCAATGTCCCTGGCTTCATAGTAAAAATGAACAAATATTTAATTGACACCATTTAATAACAAAACTTGAACAATCACAAAACTCTCATGATTTTCCTTAAATGATGCGTTTGAAATAATTTCAGAAAATTTTCAGTTTCAGCCTGCAATCTTTGAAATACAGCCAGCAAAGTACTGCAGCAATACTGGATCCACTCAGCAACAAGAAGGAATTCTGAACAAAAATGTGAACAAAACCACGTTTCTTTCTTCCTGTTGCTAAATACCTCTCGAGTCAACATCTCTCACTACAGCTTCAAACCCCACTTCTTCAAATACGGCACTCTGTCCATTGGGTCTTTGAATTTCTTGTGGTTTAGATGTTACCAAGCCATGGACTCCTAAAGGATTCCTGTGCTTGGAAATGGCTCATAAGCTATTGGATCGACACTTCTTCCTGTTCCTTCTCTTTTTAAAACCTTGTGAAACGCCTGCTTCCTTTTCACAACATTTCATCAGCCTCCTGTTGATGACTCCTCTCTCTTGAATCCCTGCCTCTCTCGTGTATTGTGGGTGGGAGATGAGAAATCACAGAGCACTCGGAGTCAGCGGTCACAGGCAGGAGAAAGCAGCTCTGGAGCAGTAAGGATGTGAGCCCCAGATAATGCATACACTAACTGCGAGCAAGAAGACCTCCTGCTGTGGGAAAAGAGGATAAGAGCCAGAGATGGAGAATATGGACAGCAGGACTCGGTACTTTGACTATTATGGACACAGAAGATCTGGAGAATAACCAGAAGAACTGCGTATGAACAGCCTCAGAGAACAGTGCTTCATTCCTTTTTTATGCCAGATTCCTTCTGTATGTTTGAAATATTTACTGTGCCTGTGTCAAACAAGAAAATGCTTCTAATGGTATGGTATCAGTTGGTACCTGAAATGGATAGATCTGAGAGACGTTTTTATTTTAAAAGATTGCCTGTGCAAAAATTGAATAAACTTTGTTATCCAAACCCAAAGTGTTTAATCTTTCACTGAAACTACTCAAATCCATCAAGTGATCTGACCACCTCTTACTTTGAAAGAAACCCTGTTTTACTTGTGATACTGTATTAGTTTTCCAGCAGTTCACCATTCTTAGAGCAGTTGGTGAGGTGGTCACACTTTAGCCTAGCTGCAAATGATCCAGAACCTAATTATATTTTTTTAATTCCTTGCCTTCAAAAGCAAAACAGGTCCCCGCATTGCTTTATTACTGGTTTGCAGTAAAAGCTGAGAAAATTGCAAGGTGTGTCTGAGAATGACAGCAGAATGAAGACATCACTGGTGGTATTTCTTTAGAGGCTGACTTTAGAGGCTTTAGAGTCATGAATTAAAATCATGTAAATTGCTCCAAGAGCAATAGTATTCACCAGAGACTTGGATCCATTCAAATACAATGTAACAGCATAAAAACTTGCACTGAAGTTGCCCTAAACAAAGTACACTGAAATGCACTAATTTATCCAGAATCTGATTATTCTGACAGATCTCCATTTCGTTTTAAAATGTGAAAGGAGGCATTTTATAAAACTTTCACAATAAAGATTATAAAATACATATCTGTGTAGAATCTCACACAAGCAAAACATCCATGAGGAGACATGAGCAGGGAGATGCAGACCAGGAGCAAGTGATTTTGTGAAGAATTTTGCAAGGTGTTTTCATGTTATTAGGAATAGAAAATCCCAAACTTTGAATTTGTCCATGGAAGAGAATTCTGGAAATAATCCGTGTTGTGTTAACTGAAATGTTTAATCTTCATTTTTAAAAAAGTAATTTAAATTTTGAATTTTTTATTTTGTATTTTAATGTGTAATATAGTTCAAAACTCTCTACCATCTCAATTGACATTAATTTTGAAAGGAAAATACAAGCACATATAATTTCAAAAATCGTATAAAGACAACCTATGCTATCCTTCCTTTGGCTTTGGAAACTAAGCCTCGGTGATAGTAATGTGATTTCGCAGTCCTTGTGATTTCAAAAGAAATTGCGCTCTGCATGAATAGTTCTCCTCACAATTTTCTCCTTATACAAGAGTTAAAAGCAGGACCAGAGACCAGGATACGTTTCCCCAGCGTCACAAAATTCCATCTATGAAAAAGCTATAAACGGGGAGGCATACCCATGCTATGGCCATGCGCCACACAGCAGCAGCAAGCCCTTCGTCAGCTCAAGTGAGGGGTGGCCTGGGTGCCCACGGGGATCCCCAGTGTACAGAGGAGCTCCCCGGTCCCCACTGCTGACCAAAGTGCTGCCACCACCCTGGTTCCCAGCACACAATGTGGCTCTGCTGGCCTGGTTTCCAAGTTTTCTGGCTAGACATGAGAGACCAAAGAAGGAATTTTTGTAACCGATAAAGATGGAGTGGGGGCGGTGGGAAGTGAGTTCTCTGGACCGTCTGTTGAAATCCCACTGAAAGCCAGGAGGTGATGGAAACGCATTGTTACTACAGCTTTTTACATTAAAATTCCCGGAGACATCTAGGGTAGGCTCTAGCTGACGCAATACGGATCTCCACATAGGAGACATCTACATTTATACTAGCCTGCTGAGGCTCCCTTTATACTTCACAGAAAGAAATAAGCTTTCTCTAGGATACAATTCTTTTTTTATCTTAAAATAGTCACCTAAAATAGGTCAGATGAATTTTTCCACATAGAAATGCCTACTCCTTGACAGTACAGGAAACCCCACCACACTAGCTGAAGGGAGATATCCCCAGCCCAGACTTCCAAAGCCAGGTCAGATGAAGCCCAGTCCTAGCACAGCCCTTCTGCCCTGGACATGCCTGGAAACACCCCGAGGCTTCACAGTGCCAAACCCCTTCCCGGGGTTGCCAGCCCTCGCTGGATCCACCAGCCATCTCCACTGACCAAATTCCTTGTGGCTCAGAAGCAGTAACAGGAAAAAAAAAAAAAAAGCCAAGCTCAAATCATTTTTCTCACATCAGATGCCTGCATATATACCATCAATATATAAAAGGTGCATTATACCAAGCAACTTCAAAGGCCTGAAATAAATCAAGAAGAGAGAGTAAAAAGATAGAATTACATCAATGAATATTGGATTGAGTCCTTTAGGGTCAAAAGGCAGTAAAGGCTACATTTCTATTTGCTGTATGAGAATTAGCTCAAATAACATTTAGAAAGGGTTAACATAAGGCAACTGCTTTGTCCTCTTTGTACATCTCTAGACCTCTGCTGCATTGAAAAGTGGAAAATGAGAATAAAACTGAAACTGGATACCTTCCGTGACAGTTCAAGAGAATAGCTTTTAAGGAATTTAGCCAGGCTCATCTACTTATTCTTTTTCTTAAATACATGATTTAGGAAACAAAAAGCTATTACCAGGAATCATAATAAAGACTTTCTTGGGGGAAAAAAAAAATAGATTACAGAACACGTTTTCTTCTTGCTTTCAGTTAGACAGTTCTAACAATAGAGATAGTGATACAGCAGTTTAGGAAAGTTAAAATTAGCATTTGTCAAGTATTTTATGGTTCACAGTTTTCATGCCTACGGTAACGTACTGAGAAACTGTATTGTCTAAGAGGCAAAACACAATACCTTGCTCACATGAATGCTACATGTCATGGACTGATTTATCCAGCACACAGTCTTCTAATAACGTCACAGGACACTTGTCAAGTTTTTACCAAACATAGACTTTTTGAATGACAAGATGATGTTTACCAAACATAGACTTTTTGAATGACTTTTGTTTCCTATGCTTGTCCTGGCAGATGGTTTCATAGAGCATCTCAGAAAACATGAATGTACAAGATGGAGTTACAGATCACATGCAATGAATTGCACACATGAAATTCAATAGCTACTTTTACTTGTTTATTAAATAATTCTGTAATTAATAAGTGATGTTGTATGTTAATGCCATTGCAAAATTTCTATTTTTTTACTTGCTTTTCAGTAGAAATTCCTGTATATGTACAGTCTGAAAAAACTTAGTGCAATGCTTCAGTTTACTGCATCTTGAGCCTGAAGGAGAGTATTTTTCTTATTTTGGTAGGGTAAGAAAACAAGCATGCCTTGAAATTTTCACTGTAGAAATAATTTGCTTATCAATGTCACTTTCAGTGACTCTTCCATTGCTGTTTGGGTTTTTTTTAATAAGCACATAAAGGTATGCCTTAAATAAGCTGATACGCAGCTATCATGTTGTTGTGTCATTCCATTACAAAGGAACCAGTTTATTACCAAAGAAAAGACAACCAGCCTCTAAGTCAGACTGGGACATGCTGTATCATCCTTGTCAGAGATGATACACATTAGGATAGACTCAGCCAAGTGTCAACAAGCAATCTGAGTGCAAATCAGCACTACTCAGAAAATCCCAGTCACAGAGTTAAGTCTATTTGTATGCTCAAGCCATGTCCCAGATACAGCATGTGAACATAGCCTGTTAACATCATCACTAATCAAAACACTGGCTTCACAGTTCTTGTATTGGCTACTAGCTCACAGAAAACTAAGTAAGAACAGAATAACTTTGAAGGACCAAAATGTTGTTCTTTATCCACCAGTAAAACTATTTTTAGATGTGCCTAAGCCTGTAAGAATCCACCAGCCTGCTCACCCTGAGGACGGCATAGAAGGAGAGCCTCCAGATGTCAGCCATACGGTGAAAAACAGAAATAAAGTGATACACAGACAGCTCAATTATACCTGGCTGCCCACCCCCGCCGATAAAAATCTCAAGGGCATAATTTCCCCTACGACACTAAAAAGCTGCTCCGTGCTTGGATTCACAAATCTGCCAAAGCAGTTTTTCTGCCTTCCCACACCCTTTGTCCAACACTTCAAGGATCAGGGCTCTCCACACAAGTTCAGTCCTGCTTCAATTAGAGAGGGAGAAACACATCACACCCCTCTCCAAGATGCCCCTGCTTGGAGTGGCTGGAAAAGAGGAACATATCAGTTCTGTTAACACTGTCCTTCTGGTACAAATATATAAACACTGCAGGCATAGGTGTACCATTTGAAGGACAAGCAGCCACCTACCAAATTAGAATATCATTTTCACTCACTTGCTCTTCAATCTCAGTAAATATTTAAGGATTTTTTTTACGTGGAAGTGCTATATCATAAGCATTCAAGGGATTCCCGCTTCCAAGGAATTGACAACATGGTAACCAGGAAACGCACGTTAAATCATAGGAGACCTGAAAAAAATGAGTCAAAGAAAGTATTCAGTTCTCAGTTCAGTGCCAAAGCCACCAGGTTATAAAGTACTCTGCTGAAGAAAGTTTTCCCAAAGGCTCCTGCTGAAACAGCTTCATTTAATACAAAGAACTCAGGCAGTTCCTGCAAGAGTGCTCCCTTTGCCCCATAGTTACCATTCGCATTCTGGAGTAGTGACGGCTTAATTAGTTGAAATAAAACAGTAGCAAAGCAAAAGACTGAGAACCCTCCCCCAAACACCCTATCATACAGTGGGGCAGCGCTGCCTCACGGGAGGCAGAGGATGCAATTCAAAACTCCAGGGGCACAGGACAGAATGCAACCCCACTCCCCTGTGTTTATGAATGAAGCTACAAGGCTGTTCAAGTCCTCTGCAACAACATATTGATTTTTTTTTCTGTTTCTTATTTCAGCAAAAGCAACACAAATATTTTTGATGTAACTTTTCTTTCTTCCTAGTTAACTATGCCAGAAAGTCAGCTATCTGTCCCACTCCTGAAAGATCTCACATCCAAAGAGCCAAGCATCTGTATTTTCTACTTAAAAGAAAGTCAATTGAAAGGTTGTATAAAGTCACAGATGGCAGATCTGGGCTCACAACATTAATAAACAGAATCAGCTCTCTCACATCCATACTGTCCTTGAGAAACGATTAAATCCAAAGACCTCTGTAACTTGTTTGTAATCTGTACTTAAAACTTAGAATCTGTGCGCTCTACTCTCAGAACGAGGAAGAAAAATCAGAAATCTTAATACTCCACATTTTGTTAATCTCTCACGAGTCATTATGACATGTCTTTTTCCAGGGGTTGTTTCAAAAAGGTAATTATAGATTACTTCAATATTTCAGTTCAAATTGTAGAGGTCAGTGCAACAGAGCTGAAGCTCTGGAATTCAAATCTATTGAAAGTTTAGGTAGGGAAAAATATTTTGGAGTGGCTCCAGAACTGGAAACTATGCAAAAACAACTAACAAATAAACATCCACATACATAACCCCAGCCCAAATGAAACAGGATTAAAAGCACTGAATCTGAGCAAATACCAGTAGGTTTTAATTGCTGCCCACTTAAACTCACATCTACACTTTCCAGTTATTTAAGCTGAAATGTTACTGCACATCTTTTTACATGAGAAACTAAGGTGTACACGTTTTTCAGGACTGCATATCCATAATTACATTTCCAGTAGGAACTTATAAACAAATAAATAGAACAGTGAATTGTATTAAAAGTAATTTACAAGACAGACATTTCGTTAATGAATATATGCAGTTGAGACGTTTGTGTTACATTATTAAACATGGAAGCTACCCTCAAGTAACTTGATAGCATATGGGATCCTGTTTGTTATATGTTAAGCACTTCAAAAATTACACACAAGTGCTTATGAACCAAATGAACAATTAAAATTACATTAGAATTTCTCCCTTGGATAGTTTTCTAGAGCTTCAAAAGAAGACATATAACACCTTCTTCCCGTTATATAATGCAGTGCAGCTGTTATTGGTGTAATGTCAAATTTTAATAACTTAATCATAACAGTATAGTCCATGTTTAAATGTTTATAGATAAGCAAATATATTTTAGATGCACTACTTTGCAATTTCAAAATATTATGCAGTTTACTACTGTATATGGAGCCTGTATGCACATATGCATGCAAGCGAGTCTGAGGGCATCTGCTCCACGACACGCCTCTGATGTGGGATACAGAAGTTCAAATCAGTGAAAATCTCCTTAAGAACAGGTTTACAGTCCCAGATCACCCTGACATGTGAGTCCCTCCTCTTAACTTTGTCACAGTTGGTTTGGCCAGCCTAAAAGACAGGCCTTAGAAATTAATTGCCTTGATTTAGTTTCTGCACAGAAGATAAAGAGGTATCTCAGTCCCAGAAGAAAAAGTAAAAAACATAGCTCTTCTCAAATTTGAAAGTATTACAATGACAGATATTATCTCAATAATCTATACATCTAACTCTTCAGAGCCCTCACCTCTTGGATCAACCAAAAAGCAAGGCCTTCCACTGGCAAATGCTCTGCCCCAACGGCGTGGCACAGACCTCTGTCCTGCCCAGGAAGAAGCAGAAACAGGCGGCGACAAACTATAGAGCTGTCAACGGAGAAAACCTGACGAGCAAGACACAGAAGGCAGTGCAGAAGAACAGAGCAATTCAGCAAGCTTTGAGTTTGGGGAACTCTTTCTGGGTACCTCTGAAACACCTGAAGAGCCACAGGTGTTTGCCATCCCTCCTAATTTGCACACACTTTATTCCTGCTTCTAGCACCAGCAGGGTACGGTTGTGCTGCAAGATGCCCATCACAGTCAGACATCCACCTAATAGCCCAAACTTTTCCGGATACGCCACATTCGCTGTATTTCAGCAGAGCGGGATTTTCCAGGAAGGGATTCAGTCACAAGCTTTCAAAAGCACAATAACAGCAGAGGCTCAAACATTACACAACTCTACACCTACATCCATTTACCTGCGTGTCGTGGAATGACACCTGGAGTTCGTAGTTCTTCAGCATCCATGAATGCTTGTATAGATGTTTCAAGGCTAAATGGACAGCGGGCAACACGCCTGCTGTCAGGTTTTTCCGATCAATCAGGCAGCTGGTGGGCGAGAGCCCGAGAAGAGAGAGGCGAGTGCGATCCCGTTCCTCAGAGCACCTGACTATTACTAACACAAACAGCACCAGCGTGTCTAGTTTCCAGTTCCAGAAAACCATCTTTCTCAGTGCTTTTCTCTTTTTTCCTTCCCTTCCCCTGCAGCCCACGTCCCTTGAAAAGCAGGCCTTAGTTTCCCTGGCTGCCCGACATTTTGCAGCTTTCCTTTACTTCAGTCAGCTGTGTCCCTCTAAGAAAGGAGCTAATTGTTATTAAAGGATAAAGGCCTCTCTACGACTGGCTTTTCCAATTTGGACAGTAATCCAGCTCACAGCAGTTCTGTGAATCAATACTCCACAAGAATAATCTCTAGGCAAATTGCTCTGCCAAGTCTAATTTTAAACACATGTCATTTTAAACATTCGTGTAGCAGAAATATTCATCCATCGGTGACAAATCAATAAACAAACTAGTATGATTCCTTTGAAAATAGGTATTCTAGGGGTTGATCAAAGAGGTTGCATACTGAATTCCTATTTGCAGCAACCTGCACACCATTGGGTCAGAAGATTGCTTCAGTTTGTTTTATCTCCCACAGATCCCATTTTCAATTGGCTTCATACAGACCAAAAAGAGAATACGCAGTATTGAGTATTGATAATATTCTATATACTTCTAGTGCAAAAGCTGCACCAGCTCAAAGCTCTATATCCTCTGCCTGATTCCGCTTTTCTCTGAAACCCCATGCTTCCCTTAAAATCAATGCCAGTGAGCATATACAGAATTCAGGCCTGTTCCTCCCATGCACAGTCACGTAACTTATGACAGGCATTTCACATATTGTCGTAGCCAGCTAAGTGATGTCATCACACTATTTGCAATTTTCCAAGTATTATGCCAGGCTACGGAATGGAACGGATGCTGTGCATGCAGAAATGCAAAGAAACTAGTAATGCTGGTGAAAAATCTTCTTTGCTGCAGGATAATCAAAAGAAGGGGATACATACAGGACCCCCACCTGCACCTCTGCTCCCCAGCTCTCACCCCTCAGGCAAGCAGCATCCTCCCTGCCCCTCTGGCAGCAGCAATGCCACTCTGCTCTCCTGTATCAGCCACCTGGGTGATCCCTTCCCTCCACTCAGGCAGCCAGCCCTCCCCATGCACAGAAAGGCCCCCACACCTATGGGGTGCTGTCACAGGCAAGGAAGGGAAAGGCAACAGCCGAGCCCAGGGACAGGGAAAGGAAGAACATCTGGCCTGGGAGACGCTTGTTTGCCCAAGAAGAAAAAAGCTCTGTTTTCAGCACAGTGTCATTATACATGCAGCTGAATAGCAAATTGTTTTGCCATCTTGTGGAAATTCAAGATTTCAAAAGAAATGCCCTGTGCCAAGCTGGGATGGAAACCTAAAACCTCAAAGGTTTTCATGACTCAATAATCTGAAAGGAAAACAAATGGAAGGGCTCATAGACAGAAGTTTAATTTGGTATAAATCAAATTTGAAATTATATGTTCAGAGCTTGGCAATTTATTTTGTGAATAGTTGACATTTCAAAACAAAGTATTAGTTTTCTGCAGAAAGTAAGGGTGTTTTTTTAATTTTAATTTTCAAAACACAGTGTTCCAGGTCAATAAATTATTCTGAAACTGACATGCAACTAAAAAGCTTCTACAGAAAACCTGCAAATAAATTCTAATTATAAACATTCTAATTTATAATTACAATCTATATATTGCATGACATGAGAGCATGGAAGCAAATAGATAAATAGAAGTAAAAAGAGCAAAATAATATTGAATAAAGAAGCAATAAAAGTCTGCCTTTGGACTAGCAAATAGCCCCAAGTAGAAGATACGCTCAATTTATTACTAACTGTCTATAGTGACTCTTCTGCCAACTCACTTGTGCAACTGGGAGGGCAAGAAAAGAGCCCAATCAATTATTATTCCTGTCCATGCATTCTTGGACACAAACACGAGGTGAAATAGAAATACCTGATGCAGAACCCTTGCTTTTCTTCGTCACCATTGTCTATAGTCAGAAAGCCGCAAGGCTCTACTTCCCCCTTTGTGTGGGGAAGGAGATGGTGTTTTTCTTCATGTACGAGGCTATGCCCAAACCAAATGCAGCAAGGTCAAAATTTATTATGGGAATTCCATAGACTGCAAAATTTAGCACATTAGCTGCACACAACACTAAGTAGGAAGCACACTCTGATAGAACACTCCAGCACAGTAACAATTTAACACAATGACTTAATAGGTATTTTCTGTTGCTCAGTCTTATGATTCTACAATGTGATTATTGAAAACATATTTTTTAAACATTTTTTAAACTCAGGGTGAAATTCTTCCCTGAGCACAGGGCCACTATAGGCCAAGATGTTGCTTAAATCCCATTTAATACCTTTCTTAGAGGCTTAACGGGATTTTGTTGGTGAACAGTCCTTGGACCAACCTTCTTTACCAACATTATTTCCACATTGACCATACTAAGGGAGAGGAGGGCAGGAAAGCAGGAGGCATTCATGCTGCCAAACCTCAGTAGCTCAGGTGCTCTCAACTGCTCTTCTTTCTATGCCTAAATCTTTTCACCAACTAAGTGGGAACATGGGGCTCCATGAGTCATAGCTTTGGCTCATAGGTAACAAAAAAATGTGGTTTGAATATCCAATATCCTCTTCTGTATTCAAAAAACAAATCTGCCACCACACCTTGTTCAAACCCCATTGCCCAACCCATGGCTTTAAATTCATGAGAGAGCAATGGTGTCTCAGAGGCTATGAAATCATTTTCAGCACCATATGGATGGACATACATTTTAAGGACATACATTTTAGGGAGCATCACCTCATTCTATAGATAACGTGACTGGCTTCAACCTAGACCGCTGTTTTTTATTCCTTGTGCTACTTTTGGGTCTCCTCAGCACTGCTGCATTTAACCCATGCCTGGCAAAGGAACAAACTACATGATGTACTAGTCCAGCTTCGTGCTATTTGCTTCCTTAAAATCTGCTTCCTGACAGAAACATCTAACTATCTAACCATACGATTGTTTCGTATATAGTATTTTTATTGCTAATTAATCCTGTAATACTTGTGTCAAAACATGCCCATATGTTTTAATTTTGATGAAAAAAACTGGCCATGTTTGCCATACACGTAATTAATCATACAGGTATAAATCTCAGGTTTAGGGTAACATCTCCTGAGGCTTAATACCTAGAAAAGCCCATTGTTATGCTCCTGTCACACATTTGAAGATTGAGTCTTTCAGCTGAGTTTACTCAACACCCTCAGAATTTACTATGAAAACACATCAATTGTGAAATCTTAATCTCTCACTGAGAGATTAATAAATCAACTCACTGCAACTTATATGTATTTCTCAAATGTGAAGCTGAATTTCCACAATTATTTGAAATAGTACTACTTTTGAAACTTGATTTCAGTGTCAGAAAATGAAGGCTATTTCATTTTAAACCCTGGTTTCCCCACTATTTTGGGAGGCCTCTACCAAAGGTAATGAATTGTTCTTCAGCACAGTAAGGATCACTATAGCTTTTGCAAGAGCTAGCTGAAAGCCTTAGGACAGAGCTGGTGACCAGATGACTCACTGTCGGCATCTCCTTTGTGAGATCTGCACAAACTGAGTAATTTTCAGAGAGGGAAACCGTAGGAGGAAATTGTGCTCCCTCGTAGGAGCACAGTCCCTGAGAACTTAAAAAAGAAAAAAAACCCCAAACATCTGGCATAAATGTATTGCCTATAGCCAATACTTTCCAAGGCAAAAGAAGAAATCTTTTCTGTGTTGTCTTCCTTACCACATTATCCTCTGTCTTTATAGGATTTTAAATTGAGTTCTCAATCCCCTGATCAGTATTTCTGAACCATAAATCACTTAAAGAGCTATTAGTTCATTGAAAAGGTGACTATAGACTGTATTAACTGTGTTAAAGGTTGGCTATATATTTAAGCTATATGTCACCTCACACCTCCCACACAAAACTTCCTCCCCCCTGAGTAACACCCATTAACATTTATAGGATGTTCTAATCCCAGCCTCAAATGTTAGTTTTTTCAAAGTAGGTTATCATTCACCCTTCTTGTCCCATGTGTCTCTACTCTTGCTGCTTAATCTCTCAGTGTAATTAGAACAGGGAGCACTCACACATCCTAAGAAACCTTGGTAATGCACTGGAAACCATTATGATTTGTTTTGGATAGCAACTCCTGTTCTTACATCAAGACCAAGCCTCTACGTACGCCAAGAGTGGCTTCAATATTGAGGCACTATTATCTGCTCTAACCTGTCCCAGCTTTTTAAGTAGCCGGCTGTTCAGCTAAAATTATTTACCTCCTACAGCATCACCCAAATGACCAGGCTATCTACTTCCAACTACTCTACCAAGACTGACTGGATTTGGTTGTAGCAGATTCATCTGAAGAGGGTAAATGAAAACTTATTTTTGCCGCAAATCCTAGTGTCTCACTCCTCGTATGTAGCCTGAAAATCTCATCTCTGCTTCTTTTCCCTCTTCCCCGGCACTGCAGCACAAAGATCAAATTCATTTCCTCCATTCTGAACAGAAGGCTTGAAGAAAAGAGATAAAATTACTAGTATATACAGCATCAGTGAGATTATTTCTGAAGTAATAGATCAAATTCTAGTGGCAGCACTTTGAGAATGAAGATGACAAACTGTAAAAGATTCAGAAGAAAGCCACAGGAATGCATAAAAAGCTGAAGGGGGGGGGAAGAAACAGCTCAGTCTGTCTAGTTTAATGTTCAGAGACAACTTAATCTGTAACTTGCTATATAATGGATGAAAAAATAATTTCTAAGAATACCAAAATTTCGAACTCATTGGTCCAGTCAAGGGAAACACACTTTCTACCCTTCAGTAAACTATCCATTTTAAATGATATAACCCTTATTAGATCAGTTAAAAAAAGCTATTGGCTGCTGTAAGTGTACTAAGGGCTTCTGCTGACATTGAGGTAACACCTCCTGATACCCACCAGTGACATAACTGTGCCAGCCGTATAGACCTGCCTTGAGTAACAAGGCCCTAGGGACATACTACTCCCACCATGTCACTCCTTTTGTTTACCTCATGCAAGCTGTTATTTTTGCCAAGGTCAAACAGACCATTTCCAGACGTGTTGATTACAAAAATGACTTCTTTTTCCAAGTGACTGCTTTTTAAAAATACCTGTACCTTGCAAATTTCTCAATGACAAGACCTTTGAGATGCAATAATCTAATTCTAAAGGATATTTAATTCTGTTAATACTGACATCAATTCTGAAAGGGTCTGTATCCCAAAGGCTGAACAAAATCAGCATTTTATTCCACTAGACATTTTGAAACTTTAAAGCAAGTAACCATGAATGCCTTTGTTCTTAATTAAAAGTGGCAATTCTAGGTCTCTTCCTCATAGAAGCACGTTGCATTTTCATAAGTGGGCTGGCTTTCTAAAGTGCTGAGCATTCAGCAATTCCCACTGATGTTGAGGGAAAATGCAAATCACTCTGTGCTTTTGGAAAGCAAATCTTCAGTTCAGGGACCAACCTTGAAACTCTTTTTTTTTTTTTAAAAAAAAAAAAAGGGCAGCTATCTGGAGCTGATACCATTAGCATTCTTCACAGCAAGAAATAAGGAGCAGAGGGGAGCTTGGCTAAGTTTAAAGATCTGGAATGCAAAACTTTTTGTACCACTTTCTCTACGCAGTGGTTGCTATTCCTGCTTCATTTCTTTTACTACTTTGCATAACGTCTTCCTGCCACTGGCACATCCCTCCAGATTAGATTCTCACCAATAACATGGAATTTGGTCCAGTTTATAATTTTCAGAAAGCTATACAGTGGAAAGGAAAAAAAGAGAAAGTTAGCCCTCTATCTTGGTCAAATTCCTGTAAATTATTAATATTTAGGGCTCTCCAAATTCACAGGGGAGAGGGGAAATCAAAACCCAAGGTGCTTTTACAGAACTTTGAAATTATATTAAAGATTTCACAGAAAAGCAGAGTTTAATATTTTTATACTATATGTGTACATTAAAATATTTCTATATGATGGTGTTAAGATACACTACAGCGCATGTCTGATGATCAATGCTTGAAAAATGTTACGTGTTATATTTTGTACCACACCATGTGTTAATCTGCCAAAAACTGTCACTTTATATAGAGTAAAAATTGTAAAGAAAGATGTCTGTTCTTTGCTAGAAAAACATTAAATTCCCTGTGAAAGCAGGAGCAGTAAACAGTGGAAAGGAAGTTAATTAACATCCCAAAAGGGGCCTCTTACTACTTCTCCCTGGAGGTTTTGGATGCAAAATGGTTACTTAGACACCTATTGTGTGTATGAATCTTCACATAATCCTGTAGTTCAGTGAAACTGCAGCAGAAGCTGAGGCCCACCATAGGTGAATGGTAAATTAAAATACATAACTACTTTAAGGAAACAAAAGATTCAACAACTGCATTATTTTAAAGATACATGGTAGCGATTTTTTAATCAAAAAAACTGAGATTCTGGAAATAACCAGGCAGACAGGATGTGGAAAAATGGTCTAACAAAAAAGATGGGTATAGAAAAGAAAAAGGGGGTTCAGCCAAGAATTAAAAAAATATTCTGCAGAACCAGCCACTCAGTGAAGGAGCAGATGAATCTGGCAGACCCAGCTTGCCAGGAAACAAGCTAACAAGCTTTTCACTTCTGGTCTGGGACACTCTTTAGAAGGGAAGAAGACTTCTGATACCAGCAGGACCTAACCTTCATACAAGCCCTTCCTACAAGGCTGGATCCCCTGGATTGCCAGAAAAGAGTCTGAAAGCGGAGCCCGCCTTGCCGGTGATTTCCCAGCCCTGTAGCCGGGAAGGCATCGCAGGGAGAGCGGCGTATGCCAAAGCCGAGAGCTGCTGCTCTCCCAGCATCGGCTGTTACAGGGGCAGCAGAGTTTAAGCTGGAAATAGCAACGGACTTTTAAAGGGATTTCAAGCAAATCACAGAGAAAAGTTTGCCAGAGAGGAGGAGGATATGGGGGGATCCTGAAGACAAGATCGGAGGGCTTTCTAACGTATATCTTCTAGTTCATGGGGGAGCAGGCAGAAATCCCCAAGTGAAATATATGACCTATATGGTAACAGCTGGATAATCCTAATGGTCCTCTGATCTTAGAACTC
This sequence comes from Limosa lapponica baueri, assembly GCA_002844005.1. NCBI lineage: Eukaryota > Metazoa > Chordata > Aves > Charadriiformes > Scolopacidae > Limosa > Limosa lapponica. The sequence continues at coordinate 787,645 of KZ505645.1, read as the reverse complement.
GGTAATTATTTAAGAGGAGTATCATGGCCATAGTAGGAAACGTAAGTTTTCTAATCCTATCCCTCAAACTCATGATGTTCACTTTAAAGCAATTAGTCCATTATCAGGGCCTTCATCTCTCAGGAGCCTCAGTAAAAACAATTTGGACAGCCCTGCTGAATTAGCCCTTATATTCTATGCTCTTTGTGACTACTATTTTCAGAGAGAAGGTGGGTATTTGCTTTTAATTTGTTAGCTTTCATTTTCACGTTTGAGAATACTTATTTGGAAAATACTATGGGTGAAACTCTCAGAAATAAAGGCCGATGATAATGAAAAACTAATGGCACAGAAATTGGACATCAATCACCGACTTGGCAACAAGGTTACATGTATATTCCATCACAAGGAGAAGAAAAATGGGGGGAAAAAAAGTGTTTGTCGGTCAGCGTGTCCCATTTACAATTAACAGGTAATATCAAGCAGCCCTCAAATTCAGCAGACCTTACCCACAGCAAAATCCTCTGCAAATAGAGGAATCCATGCCTAGGAAAGAAGACTCTGTCACCCCGTATGTGTAAGTGGCGTGGCAAGGGGAGACATAGCATGACTGAAAACATATTCCAGCTATTCTTTGAGCACTACCTTCTTTAAGACAGAGCAATGCTGTGGCTGAACCAGTTTGCCTCAGGAGTCAGGCTACTGGTCCATTAACACTGGAGACAGGCGACCACAAAAGTACTGCAAATCTCACTTCTAGCTCAGCCAGACCTACAAATCAGAGAACAGTGCATCTGGCTCCTGAAAAGCTTCAGGCTCTGTCACTGATTTAGTTCCAGGATTCCTAGTACAAAAATAAATTTAAAAAAATGTGATGTGCTGCACTGTACCCTCTCAGTTTGGAATCCCACAGCCTGAAATATATGTATATATATCCCAGACTATTTGGGGCTGCTACATATCAACACAAATCTCCACAGTACTGAGCCACACAAATGCAGACTGGCCTTAATGTACCTGTCTGCTAGCCCTAGCTGCTCCAAAAATTATTTGAGCCAAAAAGGGTCACAGAGGGGTTTCCCCTGTTAACTTCCACCACTTGACTCCCTGAGCCAGACCTCCATATGCAATGGTCCAAACCCTTCCTAAGTAAAAATATCTGCTTTCCTGTGATAGCAATGGCCTCCTCTGGAGTTTCATGAAAAAGCTGTTTGGCCCCCAGCTTCTCCCGTTTGCTCAAATGCACTGTTATTCCACCATATGCCATGAAAATGTCCATAAAGCAATGAAATTGAAAGCAGGGAACAAAACTTGAGACACACATGCATCACCATGCTCAGATTATTAATGTGAGATGGTGTTTTGTAGCCTTGATGTGCAATGCAATTTATGTTGTCATCCCAAATAGTTACATCTACTTACTTAAAACAATATAAATATTCCACTGACAACTTTTTGTGTGAATGCCATCATTAAATCTCTCACTTCTAGCTCCTTCCTCCCTCTTTTCTTATCACAAATATTTTCTTCACAGTTATCACCAGGATATTACACCCCATCTTTTCCACAAACCTGAGTAATTCATTCTGATAACCAGATCAGAGGATAGGGCCTTCCCCCTCTTTCTTCAAATGTAAATGGAAACTCCTTCCTGGGTTTATTAGAAAAAAGCAACTTTTCCCTGCTGACAGAGCATGTTTGGCATTTGAATCAAAAGATTCCATTACAGTGTGTTTTGCAGTATGCATAGGATAAGTTATACTTGAAATTGCAAGACATATGCCAGAAAATGATACATTGGCTTTAATCTCTTTGCAGAGATATTTAGAGAATATACATTCTGCAGGTCTGGGATCCACACCCAGAGGAGTGGGTGCAGTGAATACATGATTTCTCTCCTCTCCCCACCCACATCTTAGCATCAGCAGAGAAACCAGCATAGAATTAACATAAACACTTAACTTTTAGATTATTCCCTCCAAGTTTCCAAAACTCTAGAGCAAAAAGAGGTTATGTTGCAAATGGAGCCATATTACGCGAAAGTCAAAGGGGACATTGACTATTTAAAGAAATATGTCCCTTCCAAGCAGAATGTTGCCAGTAGAGTAGACAGTGATCGTCATCCATATACATAGTGTATTGCATTTTAATGCTATACTCTTTGCACGTATCAGACAGCACAAGTACTTGATAATACTTAAAGGTAAGAAATTACCCAACTGATTCAACATATGCCAGACACGAGCTCATCTGACAGTACAAGAACAAATGTCTGCCCATTCAGTCTGCTGTAAACTGGACCCTCTTTTGGACCCTGACATCTCCTGTGTATTCAGCTGACTGCTACTCTTAGATGACTACAACAACTGCTTTAAAAATGAAAATAAGGTTCCAGACAAGTTAGTAATCAGAGCACTCACAAGCATGTCAGGGTTCACTCCAGAGTCCTGACTTGGCTTTGGTACACCATACTTATCATACAATGGTTTGGGTTGGAATGGACCTTAAAGATCATCTAGTTCTGACTCCTCTGCTATGGGCAGGGACACCTCCCACTAGACCAGGTTACTCAAAGTCCCATCCAACTTAGCCTTGAACACCTCCAGGGATGGGGCATGCACAACTTCTCTGGCCAACCTGTTCCAATGTCTCACCACCTTCATAGTGAAAAATTTCTTTCTGATATCTAATCTAAATCTACTCTCTTCCAGTTTGAAGCCATTAACCCCTCCTCCTATCACTACATGCCTTTGTAAAAAGTCCCTCTCCAGCAAATCCAGCTGCTGTTGGAGCGACTTCAATTTATGCCTCCTAAGACGAAGGGCCTAACCTACACACATCATGAGATTTCCTTCTCGGTGGGGGGGGGGGGGTTAGATGGAAACCGGCAGTTGTTTTGTGTGTCTCTGAGGATTATCAGGTGCTACTGAACACTGAGCTCCACATCCCTGGACAGAGACTTTATTTTGCACCCCTGACACAAACCTGCTCTCCTGTTTCCAGAATATATTCCCCATCCTTAGTAACAGTAAATGTGACTTTTACTTCAGCTTGCAGGAACAAGACATGATTTGACTTTGTCGACATCATTCATGACTGGACTTTCCGGAAAAGACATCTTTATCTGGAGGCTGAAGGTCTTTTTTGACTTAGAATAGCTGGTAGGAATGACCCAGATTGGTGCATGGCCTGTACAACTTTCTTAAACTTTGAGGGAAGAAGGTTTTTTAGAGGTCTATTTATAATATACCTAGAATGTAACTTCCTGTCAGATAAATTAGACAAGGCACTTTCTACTTAATTCCAGAATAGGAGTAGGCAAATATTTATTAAATGTCAATAAATGCACATTTTTCTCCAAATTTTGTGGAGTCCTGTGCACCTTCCAGAGCTCACCCTTCTATGCCAACCTGCTATTTAAAGGTATTAGAGTGTATCATTACATAAAGACAAGATTATATCAGGATTACCACAAATTATTTGCAGTAGTTAGAGAAAATGAAATAGTCTTATTCCCATAGTATGAATATTCTTCCCTCTTGGTGATAATATACCCCACTTACTTCTGGAAGATATTTTTTTCAGCTTGTCAAGACTCACTTTGATCTTCAGAAACAAGTGACAGAATCCTAACTTGCATACACAGCTTTCTTGACTATACGTGTTTAGATTGAAAACAAATGCAGCCTGTCTGTGCACCACTTGCAGCACTGCTCCTACAAGAAATCAGAAAATACATGCCATATTTGAGGGAAGATATCCAGATGCAGAAGGGCAGATATCCAACTTCCATTAAAGCCCTTGTCTTCTTTCACTATGTGTCTTCCTCTAGTTTCTGCATGGTCAGTTTTTGCCTGATGCAAATTAAACACTGTTGAAATTGATAATAGTGTCTCCTAGAATGTTAAATTCTTTTATTTCAGGGTTATTCTGCTTTTTTTCCCCATAACAGATGTGCCAGGGTGCTTAAGCAGAAATCATCTTTCCTGATTTGCATGAAGTTGTGAATTACATCTAGTGTATGTAGAGCTTTTTATTTCATTATTTTGCAAAATATTTTTTGGCATTTTCGACCAATTAAAGTAACAATCACAGGGATAGGAAAAAGAAGAAATATTATATCACGGTTATTGATCCAAAGCCATAAACTATCAAGCACCCTTAACTTCTAGGACCTGGTCCAAGGGCCGTTGGAATCAGTGAATTACTGCCATTAATTTCAATGGGTTTTGGATGAGACTCTTTAGAGATGATCGCTTTATAAATTCTCTAGCTTCTAAAATAGCGTAATTACGAAATTTTGCCTAAGAGTCTCATCTAGAGTTTGCTCCCGCTCTCATTGAAATGAACAGCACAAATTAAAGTCACTAACTTAGACTAGAGTTCTGCAAACACCTACACCTGAGCTTTGTTTTATTGACTCTGCCTACATAGGAATGTCCAAATAGATAAAGACATGCCCATGGGGTAGCAAAACAGAGTTCACCAAACTGGACCAGGATCACATTCCAAACACATCTAACCATCAAAAATACTCAAGACAGAAGCCTCTGGATTTTTCTGTACTTGCTGTAACCTGTGAACGTATTTTGTAATAAAGATGGAATTCACACAACCACAACTGGTTGAGACATAGACTAAAGATTGTACTTAAGTTTTTACTTCAGTTTAAATGCTTTGAAAAAGGCTAGGGCTCCTGCTCACGTGCTCAAAGGCTAGCAAGTTCAAGTGCTGACAAACAACAGTCTAACTTAGAAGGCACACTGCAATTCTTCAGGGAGTTGATCGGAAAGTAAAGGCATTATAACGTTTCATTATACAAATCAGAAATTTCAAGCAAAAAAGTTCAATCCTGACAGAAAACTACCTGAATGCATAATTTAAAAAAAAAAAATCCATTTTGTTTATTTTCATTATTTTTTTCCATCAGCTTTTTGTTAAAATATTACACAAGATTGCAACACAAACATCAGATTGCAACAATGGGAGATTTTGGAAAGACGTGAGGGAGAATATATGAGTTTCTGAATCACTGCCGTACGTTTCCTAAGCATTATAAATATACTACAAGTATTTTTTAAGCTATTAAAAAAATCCCACATGTTCAAGGCTCCACATTCCCTTTTCAAGGGCCAACGATGTCACAAACATCACCTGCGAAGCCCTGAAAGGGAGAACTACTCCCTTGTCTGTGATTATGCAATGATAAGGATCCAGGCCCTTCAGGCGTATCTGTTTATTGGCGACCTCAGAAAACAGGCTGAGGACCAAGTGGGCATGACAAGCCATCTACCCTTCTGCTTACGGTAAGTGCACTGAAGGAATAAGGTAATGTCTGAACCGAGTGAAAAAGTTTGCACTGCCATTATGTATTTAATGGCTATTCCAGCCATTAGTCTATTCCGTTTCGGTGCAGTCAATCTAGTGCTCTTCGTGAACACTAAGTTATTTACTTGTCACTATTAAGCATGCAATAATGATCCAATCATACTCCGAATATATACATTTGCCTGACTTAGCATTCCATAACCATCCATTTATTAATTGCTTAAAAGCATTCAAAGCCACACAGCAAGCTGGCAACATGACCCTGATTCTTTATGTCCCTAGAGTACAAAACGGTAAAACCACAATTTTTAAGAAACTGATACTCATTCCAGAACAAATAGGGCATTTTTTTCCTGAATACTTTAATGCTAACTACCTAGTTCAGAACCCAAAATCTGTATTAAGAACTTCAAAATATTTTGACTGCAATGAAGTGCAGCACCTTATTGATGATGATGTTATGAAGAAGGAAGATCTTGCCTAAGCTTCTCTACTTCCTATGCATGTGTTATTTTTGTAACAATTCCATCCAAGAGATGGATTTAAATAGAATAATGTAATGAAAACAGGATTAGGAGAACTGTGATTTTTCTTCTAACAAGTACCTCACTTTATGAAACAGGTAATGCCATTCAGAAAATCCCCCATAATTCTTTTCATTATGATTGCAGAATTCCCTGCGATTCATTTTTTTTAAGGAAACAAACAGCTACTCTAGGCTGATCTGGCTTGTATTCCCTTTCAATATCCCAGTCTTGTTCACACAACACAACACGACGGCAGCACACTTTCTCCCAAACTACATCTTCAGCAATATTGTCCTCCGTGCATTTCTGCTCAGGGATAACTAAACAAAAAATCCTATGACAAATGCATGTCAATAAAAAGCAGCCAGCCTAGAAGGGAAGGCTTTTGCAGTAATTTTGGGGATGGAGATGCTGTGGCAAAGCAGTACAGCCTGTCATTCCTGCTCTTCTTGCTCCCCCCCGGATCCCGAGAATCGAAGGGAAGACAGGGGTTTACTTAAATTACAGCCACGAAGATTTTCAGTAGTAGCTCGGTTTACCGGGGGTTGTCTTGGAAATGAGCACCCGCCGCTGGCATTATACAAGAAGCCACTGCCATCTTCAGGAAAGCCTCGATATTGGATCAGCACGTACCCTCCGCAAACACACGCTTATTGAAGTTGTGACCAAAACCAAATGCAGTTGTGGGTGGCTGGTGGTGGGAACCAACTTAACAAAGCCCTTGCCTCGCTCCCTGCCTCTCTGCCCACCAGGTGAAGGAAAAAGACGTTTCCCGGGAGGCACATCACGGCGCAGGGCTCATCTCTCAGCCCAGCCCGCCGGCCCCGGGAAGGGGTCCGGAGCGGGGCACCTCGCAACCATCCCGCCGCGCTGCCGACCGCTCGCCGGGGAGAGGGACCGCAAATTTAACTCTTTCCGAGGAGCGGCTCCGAGCCCCGCCGCCTCCCGCCCGCCGCGCACCCCCCGGCCGGGCGCCCCGCCGCTCCAGCCCAAGGAGGAGGGAGGGAGACCCGGCGAAACCCTTGCCGGAGCCTCCCCGCCTCCTCCTCAAGCTACGGCTGCGGCCGCTGCCCTTGGCGCCCCGGCGCAGCACGGGATAAACCGGGATGGCAGCGTGTGCCCGCCGGCGGGGAGCGGGAGCGGAGTGGCCGGCGTGCATCTGTTGCTGAACGGGTCGCGGCTGGGCGAGGGATGCGGCCGCCGCTTCGCTGGGCGAGGGAGCGCCAGCGAGAGGCAGCCTTCCTCCCACCCGTGTACGTGCGTGCCAAGGGCAGCGGATCCCAGCCGCCACCAGCCACCCCCGCCACCCGGGCCCACCTCCGCCGCGCCGGGCAGGGGCTCCCCCGGCGGCGAGCCGCCGGCTGCCGGGGGGGAGCCGCTCCGGATATGCGGGGCGAACCAGGATACGGCCCGCCGGCTCCGGTTCCTCTCCCACCGCCAGTCCCTCCACATCTACCGGCGGCTTTGCGGGGCCGGGCGGGCTCGGAGGCGCCGCGCACGGCCCCCGCCGGCAGCCGCAGCCCCAGCCCGGGCGTCCGCGCTGCCCTTGCGCCCCGCAGCGCCCCGGGACTGGGCGGCGGCGCCTCCCCCCCTGCGCCCGGGCGGCGCGGGGCCCGCGGCGGTCCCTACCTCCGTGTCGTAGAGCCGCAGGTCCAGGAAATAGGGGTTGAGGAGGGACTCGTTGCGGATCTGATCCATGGCCAGCTGCACGGCGGGCAGCACCCCCCGGCCGATCTTGCTCTTCTGGTCCTCCTCGGACTGGCTGAGAGGCATCAAGCCCATGATGGAGATCGGCGTGGTGGCGTTGGGGGGCAGCCCGGCCGCCCCCCGGGAGCTGCCCCGCGGCCAGCCCCAGCCCGGCGGCGCCCAGCCCAGGCACAGGAGCAGCAGTAGCATGGCAGGGTTGGAGGTGGCAGCGGCCGGTCTCCGCGGAGAGGGATGCATGCTGCTGGATGAGGGGGAGGAGGAGGAGGAGGACTGAAGCGGGGGGGAGGACAGAGCGGCGGAAGGGAGCCGAGCCCCTCTCAGTCCGGGCGCATCCCCCGGCAGCAGAAGCCAAGGCGGGAGGAAAAGAGCCGCCTCTCTCTGCTTCCCTGGGAGCCTCGGGGTCTCCTCTCTCTTCCCCCCCTCCCCTCCCCTGGCAATAATCCTTCTGGCAATGGCGCCTACTCCTTCCCAGGTCTGCCAGCTGCAACCACCAGGAGCAATAAATAAATAAATAACCCCCACTACCACCACGCACACACAGACACACTCCCCACCACCCTCCTCCTCCTCTTTCGCCGGCGACAGAGCAAGGGAGCGGGACCTGCCTCTGCCTCCCCGGCCGCTCTCCCCCCTCTCCGCTCAGGGAGGGACAGCACCTCTCAGGCGCGGAGGGGGGGCCCGAGCAGCCCTCATTGAACACCTCCCTCCTTCCCCCCTCC
>KZ505645.1:764589-778751 GCA_002844005.1 Limosa lapponica baueri | reverse complement strand
CACAGCCCGTCCCCCTCCCCCACGCACCCCGCGGAACGCGCAAACACGCTCCCACTCCAGCTTGGCACCTCCGCCAGCCCCCCCGCGCACACACACGCACAGGCGCAGCCCGGGCCGTGGCAACTCTGCGGCACGCAGGAATCGGCGTTTTGCAAGAGCAAAAGTCGGGTTTTTTAATTTTTTTAACTGTTTGGTGGTGGGTTTTTATTTCCACAGAACTGGCGGTTTCTTGAGCCTGGCACCACTCGTGGCTACAAAAAAAACCCACCACAAAACCAAAACCTCAGACTGCAGCAGGATTCTTGAGTTCCCCCGTGGGTCGCCACAACTCTGTGAGTAGCCTGGGGCAGATTTCCTTTCCAGGACTGTTCTCCCAGCTGGTTACCTCCCCATCACACCTATTGGCCAACGCTTCCCACCTTGCCCCCAGCGTGTCCCCACACCCCGGGGGAGCACATTTCTGCTGCCCACCCTCCGCTGAGGCTTGCGGAATCCCTGCCAAGAAAACCCATGAGGTGACGCCGTGTGTTCCACCATGTGTTTCAAAGGCAGGTGGATCCCACATGGGAGGCGTTACTGGCCAAACGCAAAGCTGTGTGTAACCCTGCCTGAGGCAGCTCGCTTTTTACACATCTGCATAATTTTCCTGAATTCACTCACAGCAAACCTTTGAAGATCAACCTAATACATCTAATTTATATCGCATATGCGACGGTGGCATCCACACAATAAATTGGAAAGAATCTTCAGAGATTAATAAATTCTAAGATCATCATGATCTGACCTTGAGCTAAAAGGCGTCAACCAGTAATCTCATAACACTCACAGCTTTACAGCCTTTCCCTTGACATCCAGCAGTGTTGACTTAAAGGCATCAGTAATGAAGAGTTCACCACTTCTCTTGATAAATCATTTAAATCATTAATTAGTTTGCTAAGAGGTGTATCTCATATTCAGTAACAATTTGTCTTATACCAGCTTCCAATCATTAGTTCTCATCATGCCTTTATCAGCTTAAGGGGACATCGTATCAGTGACCTTCTCCCATGCATGTGGGCTAGCAATCACTGCATTTTGCTTTTGTAAAATAATTAGACCGGCTTTCCCTCACCTCAAGAATCATCCCTGGAGGTGTTTCCAAGGCACCACTCCTTTTTCCCCTTTATGTGTGAATTGGCCCTTCTGACTCTGCAACCCATCAGCACTGGGCCACCAGCAGCAACCTCAGCACCTCCTTGTGCACCAGCTGCTTCCGAGGGCCAGGCAGGTCGGGAGAGCTAATCCCTATAGGGAAACCAGCCAGATCTTGCATGAGGATAAATCAAACTAATGTGCTTTATTTGTACAAACTTATTAGTAACTTACTTTCCTCCAGAAAATTGATTACATGACACCAGGAACAGATCTTCCTAGGATGCCAACAGGAATAGGTGCCATATTGATTTTGTATAATGTTATTTTTTAATCAGAATTTCATATGCTAAATGATGTTTCACCATTCTCAACCTGATCATTCAACCTGATCTGCCATAGACACCAAGTTTGTTTGTCAAAATCTGTTCCACAGAAAATCATTCTTCACTGCTTGTATCATTCTGTGATTTTCTCCAGTATTTGGCTACCAAGACTACAGCTACTTGGATTGCTTTTGTTATCATTTTACAATATTGGCAGTATATTAACATACACACTCACACCGTCTCTGGAATGTCATCAACTTTCTAAGCTTTTTTTTTTTTTTTAAAAGCCATTTCCCAGTTTTTGAGAACTCAGTCTTTCTGAAAGAAAGCTTGCGTTCAACTTATGTGGTACAACAGAACTGATACCTTGAATAATATTACCAACTGCTTGACATCCTTCTTTGTTACTGATGCAGCAGCAAATGTCCCTTTGTTATTTTAAGAATCAAATGCGTCTCCTCGCTTCTTTCCAAACACGGGTCGGAAAGAGTTATTGCACAGTTCCACTCAGCATAAAGATGGAGGCTTGTCCTCATGTGGGAGGCAGAGCCCAGCTGCCGGTGGTGCCCACGCAGTGCACCGGGAAGTCGGATGCTGGGAGACAGGTCAAAGAAACACACCTGGGGAGTGCCATGTCATGGAGCTAACGCTTACTGTGGAGTACAAAAACAGTTCCAAAAGCAGGCCCAGGAAACCAAGATTTACTCCTATTTGCCCAGAAAGCTAAGGCAGACTTCTCAGAGGTAGTCTCTGATGATACCTTCCTCATTTTGGGGGCACTTGGCAGAAGATCCTTTCTGTACGTCATTCTGTTCATCATTCTGGGTATAATGGGAACCCTGGGGTGCCAGTTCGTCTCGTATGCACGTTTCTGGCTTCTAGGTGGCCACCTTTGGTCAAATGAATCCCAGCTCCCATGTCTGAACTGCAGAAGTCTGGAGTACTGCTCCGTATCATTTAAGCCAAGCAAAGCCATACTTCAAATTACAGTATTTAATAATGTGGGGCTTCTGGCCTTAAATCTTTTTGTCACTGCATTCTCTGCCAGTAAAACAGGGGTGCTCTTCCTGCGTGGTCATATTGTGAAGGCAGAGCAGTAAATATTTGGGAAGCACTAAGATACTGTAACATTCAAGTTCCATAAAAAAAACCTAAGAAAATAACCGTTATTTTTCAGGCTAGGGATTTACTATGGGGAAGTAAATAAGGCCATATATTGAATAATGAGGATTAGGCAAAACTAAGCCTCTCAAAATCATTCCTGTATACTCAGTGAGGCATAAAAAAGACAGTTTCCACATCTATTGTAAAAAAAAAAACAGGGAACATAATGCAAGAAAATAATGTAATTAAAGACAATAGTGTAATAGATGCACTGAGGCTAAATTTAGATTTAACAAAGAAGTATATATCTGACATTTTAAATATTTCATTTGCAATCCTATCAAAAGCTTTCATGTGCTACACACATAAGTTTTCAACATGATGTACACATACAGTTATATTTTGTAAACCCTGTTTCTTTCCAGTTCTCAGCACTGAGAAATTTCTTCTTTCATAGGTACTATCCTATGTTTATGTGTAACAGATGCCCAGGTAACAGCTCATTTTAAATAAAAGGAGGCCTAAAGGAGAATTGCTCCAAACTGCTCATTAAAGATTGTGTCAGACACAGCCACCTGCCCAGCTGCCTTTTTTTTTTTTTTCTTTTCTAAGAAATCCTCAGAATGTTTTGCTACCATGAAATCAGTAAAGTGCATCCCCTAGGATGAAATCCTCTAAAGTAGCACACATCCTTTATCCATTATGCAAAAAGGCTTTATATTCTTATTCAGTGGTCTACACCAGACACCTTCTGTAGCTGTTTATTCCTTGTTGGCTAAAATATCAGTTCACAAGAATTGTAAATCCTGTTCTCTTTGCTCGAAAATCAAATGTCGCTTTCTTCCCAGAATGTTACCCAGTCACTTCAGCATTTCAACCGTGTGAATCCTTCAACTGTATTTCAGTAAAAAGTTATGTCAAATATCTTTCTGCTAATGATAATTTCCAATTTCTCTCAGTTGTTACTAAGTCTTCTCACAGTGTATGCACAGTTAACATTTTTGTTCTTTATATATTCTTTATATTTGCTCATCACAGAGTACCTAATTCATTAATTTCAGGTCTAAGTATCTGTACTGGTATGACTCCCTTGACCACTTTTTTCTTCAGCTGCAAGTTAAATACCTTCAGAGTATGGATGAGTTCAAGAAACCCAGAAAACTGATTTTTCCTTTACCACCAATAAAAAAAAAAATTGCATCTGCTGCAAGTCCTCTTCCACTCTGGGAGACGGTCTGATGCTACATGAAATATGTCATGCTGCCTCTCAGGCCAGTAACTCAATTCCTGCATCTTCCATCTTCTTTCTTCTTGCTTTTGGAATTAGGAGAATTCAATGAGACGGTCCTGCCCTGTTTTTGTCTCTAACCTCCTTTGGAAATCCTGGTAGCCTCTAAAAGTATGTCATCTACAGCCACGTCATTCCTTTTGGTGCTGACTAGGACTGGTCTAAACAGGCTTTGTCTATTCATATAAATGCCAGTGAGTAATGGATTGGAAAAAAAAAGACTGAAAACTGTTGATCTAGGCATAGTAATTTTAGTACTGCATATACATACATAATTGTTTTCCTCTGTAAATGGGAAGTGGAAGAATACTGCAATGCGCTAATTCAATCCCAGCTATTGCTGTTGCAGTCAACTGCTAGCACCATGACAGAATGGGGGGAGCTCTGCTATCCCTCTCTTCCCTCCCTCCTTCCCTCCCAAGGACTTTCCCACCTACCCAACCAGCTAACTTGCTAGCACAGTAAAAATTTTGTCTTTATTACGAGCCTATACAGCATTCTCAAATGGTGCCAAAAAATCCCACAGTTTCAAGTGTATACACAAAACAGGCTCTCTAGACATCTTGACTGCTACATCTTTGTATTAGGGTATCAGAACAAACCTCAACTTCAAATTAATGTCCCAATCTAAACACTTTAAGAGAGCCAAATGAAATGAAAAGAACGTCAGGGTTTGAATTACCAATCCAGCAGTATCACTGTGTAACTGCCCATGTTTTCATACATAGGGAACAGGAGCACAATTCCATCAGTCCCAGTGTTACCAACCAACATAAATTTCCCCTTCCAGTAAAATCTTACCACTTCCTATAAATATAACAAAAATGAAACACAGTTTCGAGTCTTTGTTTCAGCACAGCTAGCAAGAAATACTGCTTCCAATTCATGTTGACCGATGGGTATACAATGACGACTGCTGTTCCAGGGTTTTTGTGCAAGCTCTAACAATCCTCCATCATAGAGGTTCAGTCAAGACCGCACATACAGAGGTTTTAATGGTTTCTTTCCTAGAAGAATGGTTCATATACCGTTTGCTGTTGAAGTGAAAACTCGTTAAGTTCTAGCCCATGTTGAAGACCCACAATGTTTAAATGGAAGGAGAACGGTGGAAGAATAAAAGAAAAACAACAACAAAATAGTTACCTGATGAGTTCAAAGAAATATGATAAGGAATTAGGCACCAGACTGCAATCTGGATTGCTTTTATTTTTTTTTTATATATATATATATAAAAAGGAATACAAGGACTAAGAAAAAAACATTTTAAAAAATAACAATGTATTTATTTTAATTCCAAAAAAATCAGCAAATCAATCAGTACTTACAACCCCAAATTCTCATTTTGAGGTTAACACCATCAGGCAGTTTATAAAAGGTTAAAGACTCGTTGCATATTACTATTCCCCTCACGAGGTGTATTCAGCACATGATATAGACAATTGGGAAAACATTTTGCACAGTTCAGTTTTGTGAAATACTTCTCCTGGCCTAATCTTTTGCACCTCAACTGTGTCAAATATGCCCCATACCTAGGGACATGCAAGGAACATCAGACAAAGGGAAGGAACCTGGGAGAACACAGAATCAGCCTGATCCAGTATAATGTCTAAAAATGGGCAGTAAACATGGGAGGGGTTATATTCACAGCTAGGCAATGAGGAAGGAATAAAATCCATTTGGAAGACAGATTTCTTCATCTCTACCCTAGAATCTATGACATACTATGCACTGGGACGATACCTTTTTAGGACAATTAGTTCAGTCAATCTCTCTATATTTAAAAAATGTCCTTTCTTGTTTTTAACAGAGTGATGGTACAAAATGGAAGCAGGACCCTTGAGATTTCCCAGTTCATGCTGCCAATATTCCATTCTTTTAATCTGAGGTTATCAATAAACTTGAGTAGCAAGTTTTGGTTTTATGGGTGCTTCACACGGTTAATGGCAAAGGGGAAAAGAAACGTGGCTCTAAGCGTAAAAGGAAGATGAATACTAAGAAGGGGGGGACCTACTGGTTCTTGATTTGGACCATGTGGAAAGTGTTCCTCCCTCTCCCTGTTTCAAAGAGAGCACTAGGAAGCCAAAACCAGATGAAGTATCAATTTATGACTGAAGTGCTCCAATTTTTCCATTTCCGTGAGGCATCCAGCCTCTTCTCTGCTGAGAAGAAGCCCAAAGTCTCAGCAGGTAGCCCTGACCTCCTGCAAAAGGGACTATGGAGATGTGGATTGTGACTCAGATCCTTATGGAGTCCTTCACTCTCCAAAGCTGAAGCCAGACATTAACACAAGTCCAGTGAATTGAGAAGAAAAGGATATCAAGGAGAAAAATGTAAGTAGAGGGACTAACAGGCCAACATAGGGAGAGCAAGTTGGTGATGTTGCTACATTCAGTATCTGCTTTTGAACTCAACATAAGTGTGTTTGCCTAGCAAATACTCAACCCAGGCTAGCAGGTTTGCTGGTATATGAAAAAAAAACACACACCAAAAAACAGCTCAGCTGCATGCAACTAGAAGCCCAGAGCATCAATACTTCCCTCTAAACAAGTATAGAGTGGGAAGACGTATGGAAAATAATTTCCAATTACTAAGTTTCACTGGCATACCACCATCTGGTGATGAAATCTGGAAGTCCCAAACCAAAGAAAATCTCATTGATCATGGAGGTCAATGTGAGTTTTGTCTACCATTGTAATAGCTGGGCTCTCATTAACTTACTAGTGCAATTTAATCAAAGGTCAAGAAGGCAAAGCAAAAATGAACAGAAAAACGTCGCTGTATTGCTTGAGGTCTCTCAGTTCTCTCATGCAGCCGCCCCGTTTTGATTTGTGGCTCCACAAAGTGCACACCACTGCTGCTAGCAGGTGAACAGAAGCATTACTGAGCGCAGGAAAAGGAACTAGAGAGACCATAAAATAAAGCTGTCTTCTCCCAAGTGCTGCAGGGATCAGAGCCTGAGACCAGAGAAATGATTAAAAGAAATCCACTGACCATAATAAAAAAAAAAAAATTGTCAAGACAGTTCCCACTCTACTGAATCACAAAAGATTTTATTAATTCTAACATCAATTTAATCAGTCCAGCCCAGAGAGACAAAACTTCAAAGGTGCTCACAGAAACATTCCATCTACATGGGTTTAGAAGGACCTTTGGAAGAACCTACATATACATCTCCTACAGGCAGGAACCCCCTCACACACCCTAATCATATAAATAGGTATGCCAAAGTGGCACGAGCTTATGAGGATTCAATGAAAAGGCTGTACATTATTTATAGAAAACAGGAACAAAGGCAAATAACAGAATACATCCAAAACTAATTGAAACAGATGCCAAGACTTCTGAGAAGAAAAAGGTTGAAACCTTCATGCTTCTACACATAAGCATGCCTCCAGCTGATGTAGAAAGAAACTTTCCTTATAAGCTGAAAGCCTTTTAATCAACATTGTAATTATGATGGTCAATGACCAAATACATTGCTATACACACTATTGTCTGGCTGGGTAAGGCAGATCCCACACACCACAGCAGAAAACATCTTGTACCACTGCAGATCAAACCCCATGTTTTCAGTAGGGCTATATGTGTTTACATGACCAACTTATCAGAAAAGGAGCTCCCAGACAAAACACAAGTTATACCTGAAAGACAATTCTTTTTGTATTAATATCAGCTGCATAGCATACCAATTAGTTGCAAAACCATTTCTGTTTACATGATCACTTTTAATATAAACCATTTAAACATTTACAATTTAATGAAAGATATAATTTCTTAGATTAATTTTTTCTAACTGTATTTTTGAAATTTGTCGAAAGAATTATTGCTAGGTCTGATCTTGAAAGTTTGATGCCTGTTGAAAATCCACATAATGTTAAAGTCAGTCACACAGCCTGTGACACAGCTGCATAGCTAGACCCATGTGAATCCAAATAGTCTTCCCCAGAGCATCGCTTTTAAACATGGTTGCTGTATTTCTTTAAGAAACATGAGGAAATCCCCATTTTACTCCAAAACCAGACTTAAGCATGATTAGAAGCTTGGCAAGTGCCATAAGCATCTAAATTGTCACAACATTTTTATGTATAGCATTGTCAAGCATGTGCAATCTGTATGCATCTAGATTGTTATTTGTGCAAAAACATTCAGACCTACTCTGCCTTCATGTGCAAATCCACACTGTCTTTAGTGAGGGTTTTGTGGTAGTCACTTAGGGCAGAATCTGGCCTACATTTACCTTCTTGGTATTTAAAAGACAAGAAGAATTATTAACTAGTATCTGTTACAAAGGCCCAACTGCAGAATGTTTTAGTAGAAAAATAAACATTTTAAGTTATTAGCAGATAACATTAGTGCAATTATTTTGACTGCCTTACCTTCACACAGTAGATTAAAAAAAAAGATATTGTCACTTGTGAAAAGAACCTAAGACACTTCAGAAGCAGTTATGTAGCTGCCAAATAAAGAGAAGAGGAGCAGATTCTGTGGCATGATATAACCACAGTACTTACTTTATGTAGCTCTCGATGCTTAGTGCCTTTTAATGCTCCAGAAAACAAAATTCAAGGCTTGTAAACTAATTACAGTTCTTTCCATACAAAAATATATCATTGAGGTGATGATTTTCAAAAGGCTGACTAACTGCTGACTAGAAGGAGAACATCTTCATATTCAGCTGTATCCTAGATGACATCTGAATCAACTTCTTTCTTTGAAGAACCATTTTTGGTAGTCCGAGTTGGTACACGGTCGTAATAGTGGTGCTGGGTTACCATTGTGAGCGTTTGACTGGGCTTGTACACACTTCTGGGTTTGTAGATGAAACAAAGTACCATCCTATAAAAGACAGTAATAATTTTTGCTTTTCAGGTCTTAAAAATTACAGGCATGTCACTGTGTTTTAAAATTAATGGAAGACATTTATAACAAATAAATATCACAGATATCCTTGTCATGGGTCTATGCAGTGAAGTTAAAATGCCTACCTTGAGGATCTCTGAAACTCTATCAAAAGACCCTGCTTTTAAACTTAGATTAACATTGCTTTAGAGTGATCTGTGTCTTGACATCTAAGCCTGTGAAGGATGTGCTAACTTCATTCACTTCCATTGCCTTTTGTTACTGCACCAGAATACTGACAGAGACAACCAAAGCCAAGTACAATCATTGCCCAAATTCACCAACTTACTGCACGTATTGCAAGTAAAATGTAAACGTTGTTAGTTAAGTGTAGATGTTGGATATATTTCCAGCAAAAAAAAAAATAAATTCCCCTTTCTTCATAGGGTATATTTTTAGTGGAAAAAGAAAAAATAAGCGTGCTCCTTGCCTGCAGATGCACGTGGAGTTCGCTTGCTTTGCTGGAGGGCAGCACAGCTGCCTCAGAGGTGTAAGGTCAGTCAGGCCTCCACAGTCAGATTCCCTAAAGAACACGTTTTGAGGCCTCAGGCCCTCCTATTATGGGAGTCTTCAAGAACATTTCATCTCCAGTTCACATCGCTTGTTCCAATCTGGGATCGCTGTCAACTATGATAGTGAGCTGCAAAAAGACAGCGTAGCCAGCTGTGGAGAACCGCCCTTTTCCGAGACCCCTCCTCTGGCCCGGGGAACACTGCCATACCTAGCCATCTCCAAAGCCTCTGGTGGCTTCAAAAGAAAAATGCCAACACCCCATTTCTGAGCATAACCCTGACTCCTTTGGAAGTCTGCTCCTTCCGTCATCAGGAGTGTTGCACTAATTGCGCCTCAAGCCGCAGCCCCTGTTGCCCAGCAGCACGTGCCTGCTCATGGGCTTGCTGACAGACTTAGCTACTGAATGACTTTCCTGTTTCTGTCGCCATAATTCAGCTTTTTGAGTGAACTAATCAATATCTGCCTCACTCATTTTTGACTCGGTGCCTGTAAGAACTTAATTCTTGCCAGGCTGCTGGGAATGCTGTGCAAATCTTTGATTATGCTTCATCTATAAGGACAGCTTTTCCAGCATCTGACACTGCTCTGCACAAAGCAAGAGAAATGTGGCACCGACACCTCACCCATCACTTGCCTTGAAAGGTGGGGACTGGTGATTTTGATTTAATGCAAAAGAAGAGGAGGAATCGGAGCAGAGCAGTACGTTCAAAACGCACACAGGCACAAAGTGATCACAAGAAAGAAAGAAAATTCAAAATAATTCCTAAAGTTTCAGATGCTAAAAGTTATTGGTTGGGAGTGCAGTGGAAACAGACGTATTCCAAACATATTGTATTTTCTCAATTATTCCCTGAAGTGACTGAGGGTTATTCAATATGTGTCATCTTCGGAATTAATGCATATGACCTTGAAAAAAAATTTTTAAAGTCAGCATTAAGAATAAAACACCACTTATAAACTCAGCCTTTAAAATAGCTTGTTTTAGTCAATAATATCACTGTGAGCTTCAGTCTGGACAGGATTTAGTGAATGGACAGTAGTTTTCATATTTTTCTTTAGAATTTATTCTGCCCCCTACCACTGGTGGTAGTATCTAAGCATGAAATTTGTCAGCTGTGAAGCCTGTAGAGTTTAGATGCTTTATGCAGACACATTATGTAAATATACCATTTTGATATATTATGTGACCTTTTCCCTTAGCCAAATAATAACACTCCAGAACCTAACCAAGGCCATCATTTTTCATTCAAATTATTTTCTCTCAGGCATCCAGGAACTTCTTCAGAGATTAAAAACTACTAAACACAAGGTTTCCTAAGATCACGTTATGTTTATTAAATATAGTTCATACTTCTCAGTATTTCTCCCCTTTGGGAGTAGGCATTAAGGTTGAAAAAGGTAAAGTTTTGCTAAGTCCCCACAGCCAGTAAGATGTGTCCTGTGTAGGGGTAGGAGTAGAGCTGAAGGTATCTTTTGATGGTACATCAAATTACACAACTGCACATTACACTGCAGAAAAGCTCAGGGAGCACTTCTGCTGCTCACGGGGAGGGTCACAAGAGATAATTAGCAGAGGAGAAGGGGCAGCTGCTCAAAAGCAGAAAGGAGTGAAAAGTAACAGTGGTATGTGAAGTATCAGGGACATATGGTGATATAAATGCTGGGAAATAAAAGAAGTCAATGAAAGGAGAGCAGAAGTAGGCCAGCCATGAACCTGGCTAGGGAAGGGGTATATGGAAGCACCTCAGTTCTCCTGAGAAAACAGTAGGAGTGAGATGTGAGAGAGAGCGGAGCAGCCCACAGAAAGCACTAGATGTGGACAGGGCAAAGATACACCTCTGCCAACCTCCTCACCTCCTTTGAGGTTAAGAAGGGCACTTTTCTTCCTCTCATCTTCCTATTCTTTATGATTGGGCATACTCTTCACCTGCACACTGCTGCTACCCTGGTTCTACGTTCAGTTATTAAAAGCCAAAATAGCATATTTCTCCCAGGGATCTATGCCGATGTTGTGGCCTGCATGATGTGTAGGCAGTAAGATAAAAAGAAAAAAAGCTCAACAATTCTCCTTCCACCCACTCCCAAAAAAACCAAACCCAAACCCAAGCAGGTACACTTACCTCTCTGAAAACAAACTTCTGGTTTTCAGGAATACTGTGGACATTTTCTTGACACAAGTACATTGTCAAGTAATCGGTCCCTGAATCGACTGCTGCACAGATTTCTGGCTGTCGAGTGTTGTAACGTATCTCATTACGGGATGTGTACTCGAAAAACTACAAACCCAAGAGAAGAAACAAATGACAACAGTCATTTCATATGTACACGAGAAAATACTTATAAGGAGGATATACTAAGATACTATAATCAAGTTCACATATTAAAGTTGCTATTCTGGAGAGAAATCCTGCCAAAAATATTCAAGGAGCTTTAACTGCTGCTGTTTGCTTACTATTTTACAGAAAATCAATCTCACCACAGCACTGCTTTACTCTAGTAGCACTTCAAATGTATGAAATACTGAATAAAAGCCCTGGAAAACAGATGTTCCAGAATTAAAGAACTTATAAAATTTGACTGCAATATTCTACTTTCACATTCTAGATCACCCTTAAATACAGGATGGAAACCAACTTATAGCCTGACATTATGCCTTCTGAATTCAGTTGTCACAAAACAATGTTACTTTTAGTTAAGGAGTTGCTCACTGCATAGTTCAAATGCAGTTGGTCAAGGTTCATTTCCAGTTGCAAAGTACTCAGGATGCATGGTGATAAGCATTTTATTATAGAACATTTTAAGGTATTATTTGGAGCAAATCAGCTACAGCTGCTTTTAAATATGAACAGAACTTTATTAGAGACAATTTACTGGCTTTGCTTGTTGTACAACGTTCTACAGAGGTGTTCTGAACATGCTGTAAAACATCTTGGCTTTTGTAGCAATTATGGCCGAAGACTTCCTTAAAATTTTTATATTTATCATGGACACATGCCAAATTTTGGACCTCATTAAAGAGCGGCAGATACTGAGAGCTGTTTGTATTTAGCATGCTTGTAAATAATTTACATTACTATAGTGCATGGATATGTGTTTAGATCTGATTTAGATTATACTCAGTAGGGTAGAGGAGAGTTTTATACACATCAGAAGATTGCTTGTTACAAACAGTATAGCTGCATTAGTGGAAAGCAATAAAAGCATGAGGGAGAGAAGGAATCCTCCTTTGTTTTGTTTCACCCCTGAAAAAGAGACTTTACAGCTTTGTGAAGGGGGTTGTAGCAATTCAGAAATGTTGTATATACTTGATCTTACCACAAAACCATCCTCAACAACCACCAAGGCTAATTAACCTTGGAAGAGAAACTGGAAATGGAGTTTTAATGTAAACAGGACCATGCGATTACAAAGTCTGCAGTCATTCATTTCCAGGCCTAAGAGCTCTGATCTAGACTATGCTGTTGGTAGTTGTTTCAGGAAACCTCCTTTGCCCCTCCTTTTATTACAATCAGGAATTTCTCTGCCGAGGCAGCCATAAACAGACCAATGCTGCCCACTGCCTCAGCTTGTGGAGCTCCACGGCTTTTCTATGAGCAGTGATGTAAGTGTCGTCGTCCCCCGAACTAACCTGTTCACCATCATTCATTTGTGATGCTGCAAAGGGAAATGTGTGTTTTGGGAAGGCAACTTCAAGTTTGAAGTCTAGCTGCTGACACAGCACTCAGGACACTCTGATTTCCCTTTGAAACCTATTACAGAATCACAGAATGCAATGGGGTTGGGAAGGGACCTCTGGAGACCGTCTAGTCCAACCCCCCTGCCAAAGCAGGGCAGCCTGTTCCAGTGCTGTGCCACCCTCAAAGTAAAGAAGTTCCTCCTCATGTTTAGATGGAACTTCTTATGTTCACGTTTGTGCCCATTACCTCTGTCCTGTCACTGGGCACCCCTGAAAAAAGACTGGCCCCATCCTCTTGACACCTACCCTTTAAGTATTTGTAGGCATTGATCAGATCCCCCTCAGTCTTCTCTTCTCCAGACTAAAAAGAGCTAAGTCCCTCAGCCTTTCCTCATAAGAGGGATGTTCTAGTCCCCTAGTCATCTTCGTAGCCCTATTGCTAGGACCTGTTCCTACGATGTAGGCTGCACTGCCTTTACGACATTTGTGTCATGCCAAAAATGTCTCATCGTCAACAGAAGTCAAATGTGGTAATATTGGACCAATTTTTTTTATGATTATTGTTATTTTTTAACTTCAACTATTCCCTGGCCTCCAGGCCTAAGTTCCCAGGTTCAGTATCTGATTAGCACGTGGAAAGCCTTCTACTTTGGGCACCCCAGCGAGCTGGAAAGGCACTCATTTTAAGGTTATGACTCATGAATAAAGAAAAAGCTTCACTCCTGCTTGTTTGTGTCTGGGTGGACACTTGTTTTACAGATGCCACTTTTACAAGGCCACATTCAGAGCCTTGCTCATTAGTGGATTTATAAGATATAACTCTTTTTAGCAGTTTGTATCAGTATCAGTAAAAGCCTGCAAGCTGCTGATTGTATTGGATGCATCAAGAGTAGACGGAGCTGTCCTTACTGTTACTGTTACTACTGACATCCTTTCTGAATGGCATCTCAAGGACTCACACCAGATTTTGGGGGAGAAGAGCAAGTAAAACGGTTAATTTATTGCTAAGTATTAGCAATCAAGCACTCCTGCCTCCTTGCCCAATGAACATTATACAGTTCTTTACCCTGTACTGCTTCAAATGGAATAAATACTTCAGGCTACGGGCTTTTTCAAGCTCTGGTAATACATGAGATAAATAGAATCATAGAATGGTTTGGGTTGGAAGGGACCTTAAAGATCATCGAGTTCCAACCCCCCTGCCATGGGCAGGGACACCTCC
>KZ505645.1:732576-764579 GCA_002844005.1 Limosa lapponica baueri | reverse complement strand
CATGGGCAGGGACACCTCCCACTAGACCAGGTTGCTCAAAGCCCCATCCAGCCTGGCCTTGAACACTTCCAGGGATGGGGCATCCACAGCTTCTCTGGGCAACCTGTTCCAGTGTCTCACCACACTCACAGTAAAGAATTTCTTTCTAGTATCTAATCTAAATCTCCCTCTTTCAGTTTAAAAACACGACCCCTCGTCCTATCACTACACTCCCATGGGTTCTGTGGGCAGAAAAGAAGTATTTTCAAACTGATCCATGCCCCAGTAACTAGTAGCCTTACTGCATTTCCTTCCTTCAGAGAGCCAGTAGATTCCCTTAAGTGCTACTGGGAAACTTGATGAGGCCTTTTATCCAGTGCCTATCCCTTCTGGGGTGATCTACAGCATATGCCCCAGCTGCATCAGTGCTCTGCGGTACTAGGGATGGAGGCAGATTTTGGCTATCTCTCCAGACCCCGAAACACACTCTCATCCCTCTCTGTGCCTGGCTACTGCTCTTCTGTATGCAGGATTAAGTTTGCACTTGATGGGTAGAAACAGCAAAGATGTTACCAGGTCTGATACCCCTTTCACAGAAAATCCAAGGGCTTTTCTAAGCTCTTTGTTTGCCCCTCCCTATTTGCCTAAAATCTATCAGCTGCAAATGGGAATATTGGGAGAGTGCTGTCAGACAAAGCAGGCTGCTCAGTAGTTTCCCATCTTCTTACCACATCAGGTTGGCTTCTTGCCATCATGCATTGGTGCCCTCTGTACTGCTTCTTAGCCATAACAAGAAGGGAAATGGGCTTTATTGGTGTTGACTTTCAAAACCTTTTATTCTTATCTACTGGGGCAGACACTTCCACAAAACAGCAGCAGCCTGAGGTGTAAGCACCAAGTAGCCAGCGTTTTGCGTATTTTCTGCGCCTCTTCTATATACACTCAGCTCCTATCACCACAGTTGTATCCTCACCTTCTTGCTATAATGAACATGCTAATTTTAAACAACTCCCATTTACTTTCTTACTACTTACACAAAAGCAACTCAACAGGATGAAAGGGAGCCCTCTCACTTAGGCCACGGATTCAAGGAAAAATAGCAACAAATTACGAGACATCTCAGTTTTCTAAGAGTGGTTTTACTTACTGAGACATAAAATGGGAGCAGGTGCTGGACTTTATAAATAATCAAGAGCACAGAGCTCTCTTCTCTCAGCACAGTGCACACAGATATTCAGAGGTCACTTTAAGTGGAGAATTGCTTCCAGTGAAAAGAGCTTTTGCAGTTGTCCCCTACATAAACAGCCACCTGCCACTAGCACATCATGCCAGAAGATGGGTATACTGGAATGTAAGACACGAACAGCTGACCAAGTTAACCTTCGTTAATGTTAAATCCTATCAAGATGTTTTTTGGAGAGTAGCTTTACTGAGCTGCACTCTAGAGAATAAACTTCATTCCTTTATACCATGACACAGTGTGAATGTGCAGCAGGAAGTATTATTTGAGGAAGAAAATTATGAATGGCAGAACAAACTCTGCAACTGGAGAGGAATGAGAAGGAGAAGACTAGATGATTAAAAATCTAGCCAGGAAAGAAGAAGGCATGTGAAAAGGAGGAAATCCTGACCTAGTGTAGGTAGTAACTGGTGGGAGGAATACATGAGAGGAGAAACAGAGCAAGGGCGTTACAATAAGACTGGGAGCCGGCCAGAATGGAAAAGAAAGTGTTAAATAGCATGGAGTGGAGAAACTGGAGCTGTCTGTGACATGTGGTGTGGGGCAGGGGACTGGAGTGAAGCTTTGTAATGAGAATTTTCTGCTAAAGCTGTATATTGGTACTGCGTGGAGTGATGAGAGCAGACCAGAGGAGAGCAGGCAGAAGAACTTGGGATTAGGATGGCAGATTCCCTTCCAAGGACCAAACAGAGGTTAAGGGCTGCCTGTTGTCAGCAAACGCCTGTGAAACTCTGTGGTGAAATGCCTTGCT
The DNA here is from genome assembly GCA_002844005.1 of Limosa lapponica baueri. Classification (NCBI taxonomy): domain Eukaryota; kingdom Metazoa; phylum Chordata; class Aves; order Charadriiformes; family Scolopacidae; genus Limosa; species Limosa lapponica. The sequence continues at coordinate 762,609 of KZ505645.1, read as the reverse complement.
CTCTTTAGTGTTGATACAACTAGAGGGTGACCAGCCTTGTCACCATCGGTTCCATCAGCTGACAGCAGTGGATGTATGTGTGGAAGATTTGACTGTTTCAGTCCTGCCACTGTCACCTGCCAACTGAGCTACAGAATTCACACCACCAGCTGCAGCCTGTTACCTTTTAAGAACAACTGTCAAAAGAGTGGTGGGACAGGAAGAAAATGGAGAGAAGTGTCCTGCTGGTAGGTTTCACGGCTACTTGTGAGCCAGAAAAAGGAGGTGCAAATTCAACAATCCTGACTTTCATTTCCCATCTCACCTGTGTTTCTACAGTTTTGTCTTATTTTAGCCTCCCTCTGTTACCCTCACCACAGCTCTTCTTGCTGTCCACTCTTTCTCTTGCAGTTACTACCTGTCACCCCTACTTATGCCCCCATTTGCCAACTGGTAACTCTGCTCCCACATTCAGTCCCCCTGCCCCTTTCCACTAAAGAGGTCTCCAGTGATCCTGCTTGTTTCACGCTCCCTACCTGTAGCTCCTAATAACTCCTTCCTCTATCACGCATGCCCTACTCCTTGCCTGTTGCCCTACCTCTGTCCCAAACTTCCGCCCTCTGTCACCTTGGCCACCTTTCCCTGGCTTCTGTCACCCCTCCCATGCCTTGTTGCCCGTTTCACTTGTATTGTTTCGGCCCTTTACTGGTTTGGCCTTCCCTCCTCAGGCTCTGCAATTCTCTTGTGTCATCTTATATTTTCTTTTACTTTTTACTGTTGGGGTCAGCAAGTTTCTCCATTTCTCCTTGCTCCTGCTGCCCGGATGCCAGCAGAGGGAGCACTAATTGCACAGCTCCGAGAGCATCGCTGCTCTCAGTCTGGTGCCGGCTATTGAAGGTACACGGATGCATCGCACCATCAGCAGAGACGTAAGTGCGTTAATATCCAGTGATTTGATATCTTTGCAGTAAACTCAGTTAATCTTTTAGTGCTAGCTAAACAAAAGATAACTTAAAAATGTCATCCCGTAAGAACTATTTTTCTATGAAATATATTTCTCCTTTGCTTTCACCTTTTACCCTATGTCTGACCTCAAGAGACATCAAAATTAAAAGCATCTAGGGCAAGAATCAAAATTAGATGTAAGATCACTTGTGGCAACACATGCTCTAAGCCCTCCTGCAATGCTTTTTACCATACGTTTTACATTACAGCCATAGTGTTAGTCAAAATGAAAATAAAACATGAATCTTACCTGATTTTGTCCCATGCCGTGACACGGGTACAGTATAACCCTTTGTCCAGTTATCTTATGTTCATTTGAAGGGTTATAATCAAAACAGAAGTTTTCCATTCCTCTATTCTTCAGCTAATCAAAACAAAAGAATATTTTGAAGTGTTAATCTGAAGTAAGGAAGATATGCTGTAATCACTTTATACCCATCCTGCTGGACTGGGAGGTGTATACCCCAGAGCTGGTTCAAACTAATTGGAATAGAGCAAACAGATCCAATGGCAACATCTCTCTCAGAATAATGAGAAATAAAACTGTAGGGACTGTCTTGACTTCGGGCACTGAAGCAGCCAGACACAATGGCTTCCCCTAGGAATGACACCGTGTTCCAGTGTATTTGCAAAGGAAGCAGGTAGGAACCATAAAAAGCTGTGTTGAAACCCAACAAGCCAGCAACTCATGCAAAACAAAAGTCTGGCATGTCTTTAACTTCCCCTGCCCCAGATAAATTTTCTTATGAAAAGAAGACTACATACTTTTCTCAGTTTGACAAATGGGAGATGTTAGAAGGATTTGTTCTCAAAAGGACTCCAGAACCCTCTTGAGGTTGAACAAACAGACAGAAATCACAAAAGGGAGTAAGATATATTTTTGGAAAGAGATACTAGGTGTGATATTAAACATTCATTACTAGTGTTGCTGATCTCTGACACAACTGGTACATAACTTCTAGATTACATTTTAAAACATTACACTACCCGATTTAAAAACAGCAGGCTAATTAACAAGGATTTTCATTTAAGTATTCAGGAGGCAAAAATAACTGAAAATAAGTTAAACAATGCCATAACAATTACTGAATCATAGTATTAGCCACTTAACCAAATTTAAAATTACACAGAGCAAAACAGGTTTTGAAAACATAGGTTCAAGCTGAATGCCCCTGTTACTGAGCGTAATTATATCACAGACAAAAAGAATAAGCAGAGTAAATCTCAGAAGAGTTGCTTCAGCAAGGTGTAATTTCACTGCTCTTCCCTTGTTGTGATATCTGTATCCTCAGTTCTCAAATGCGGAGAATGAATGGACCTGAAGGGATTGCAGAAGGCTAAAACCAACCAAACAAGACAAACCCCGCAGGACCCAAACCCACCACAGAGCAAACCGCACAAGCTGGAAAATTAAATATTTGTGTTCTACATGTATTTTGCTTTCCCAACTTCTACTTTTCATTGCTGCCCAACATCTTCTTTCCACTGCTTTGTGCCCACTCCCGCTGAAAGACAGCCAAGCTTTCGGCATGCCTGGGCTGCTGGCCCAAGGCAACAGCAATGCACTGGGGGGCTGGGGAGGACCACTGAGACACCACAGCTTGGGGCCCCTTGTAGGGCTGCTGGGGCTGTGAGGCTCTCCTGTCGGAGCCCAATCTATAAATGTAGGACATAAGCCCTAACCTTACAGGCTTTGCTTCTTAATTCCTCTCTGAACATATTTCCACTGGTTTTTGCCATTTGGTGTCAGTCTTCAGTACGGGACAAACTAATATCTGAATTTGGTGTATGATAAAAATTCATCCTTAGTTTTAGTGTCCAAGTTTACTAGAAGCAAAAGAAATCCCTGGGCACCCTTTCTACAGACAGATTTGATGGGAACACACTAGATCACTGCACCCCTCCCCGAGCTGTCAAAAGAAGACATTTTGTTTACTTTCATAACACTAGGCAAGAATTACACTTACAAAAACAGCAAAGAAAAGTGTCTTTTACAGATGATTTTTTAACATTACCATGGAACTAACCTAACCAAACAATACGCTTCTCATGTTTTCACATTCTACATCAAGAAACATGAATTTAAAGTCATAACCACTTAAAAGCAGTAATTGTAACTCTAAAAATATAAATCAGTTTCGCTTGTTGTCAGCGACTGTCCTCAGTATCAGGGGGTCTCTCAGTATGTTTGACAATGTATGACTTTGCCTGACTATCTCCTGACTCCACGGGAAGATAAAGTAGCAAAGCACTTATCGGTGGTGCCCTTCCAGGCAACCCAACGCCTTCGCTACAGCTCCGAGTGTGCGCCCTTCGCTGTCAGCCCCCAGCACGTGCTCCAGCACGTGCTCCCTTTTGTGGCCTGGAATTTTAAATATCCTACTTTAAAATGCTGTGCACCACCAGAACTACTGTAACTCTCCCACATGGTACACAATGCCCAAATACAACCAACAAAACAAAAGCTGTGTAAAAGATGACGAACTTAAGCTTCATTTCAGATGGTTTAAAACTGAGCCTGTACTCCCAGGATGCTACCACTTATGTTCTCCCATTTTTCTCTTTCATGCATAAATGCTTCTGATACATGCACACATATTCCTAAACATACATGGTCCATATTGCAACCTGGTTCTTTAGTTTGTTTTATCAGACATCAGTAGATGTTCTTTTATACCCACATTTCATCAGGAAGCCTAATAGATGTTCAAGACCTAATCTGTGGGAATAGTGCATACTAAGCTGTTAAATGACATGATCTGAAATAACAAAGATTTGAAAATATCACACAGAATCACAGAATCACCTAGGTTGGAAGGGACCTTTTAAGATCATCTAGTCCAACCAATGAAAGAAAAAAAAAAAACCAAAACCACACCACCACACACACAACCCACACACACACCACCACACCACCCAACACTAATCCATATTCCCAAGCACCATGTCAACTCCTCTCTTGAATACCTCCAGGGATGGTGCCTCAACCACCTCCCTGGGCAGCCCATTCCAATGCCTGACAACCCTTTCAGTAAAGAAATATTTCCTAATATCTAACCTGAACTTCCTCTGGCGTAACTTGAGGCCATTGCCTCTTGTCCTATCATCTGTAACTTGGGAGAAGAGACCGACCCCTGTCTCTCTACAGCCTCCTTTCAGGTAGTTGTAGAGAGCGATAAGGTCTCCCCTCAGTCTCCTCTTCCCCAGACTGAACAACCCCAGCTCCCTCAGCCTCTCCTCGTAAGACTTGTGCTCCAGACCCCTCACCAGCTTCGTTGCCCTTCTCTGGACCTGCTCCAGCACCTCAATGTCTTTCCTGCGGTAGGGGGCCCAAAGCTGGACGCAGTACTCGAGGTGGGGTCTCACCAGTGCCGAGTACAGGGGGACGACCACCTCTCGGGTCCTACTCACTACACTGTTCTTGATACAGGCCAGGATGCTGTTGGCCTTTTTGGCCACCTGGGCACACTGCTGGCTCATGTTCAGCCGACAGTCGACCAACACCCCCAGGTCCTTTTCTGCCAGGCAGCTCTCCAGCCATTCTTCCCCAAGCCTGTAGCGCTGCCTGGGGTTGTTGTGACCCAAGTGCAGGACCCGGCACTTGGCCTTATTGAACCTCATCCCGTTGGTCTCAGCCCATCCAGCCAGCCTGTCCAGATCCCTCTGCAAAGCCTCTCTACCCTCCAGCAGATCAACACTCCCACCCAACTTGGTGTTGTCTGCAAATTTGCTGAGGGTGCATTCGATCCCCTCGTCCAGATCATTGATAAAGATGTTGAAGAGAACCGGCCCCAGTACCGAGCCCTGTGGGACACCACTCGTGACCGGTCGCCAACTGGACTTCATTTCATTCACCACCACTCTCTGGGCCTGGCCCTCCAGCCAGTTTTTAACCCAGCGGAGAGTATACCCATCTAAGCCATGAGCATCCAGTTTCTCCAGCAGAATACTGTGGGAAATAAAAAATAATCAGATTTGAAAATCTGATTGCAGCACCATTTATGGGGGAAAAAAAAAAAAGATATATAAAAAAAAAAAATCAGCCTCTGTTCCAAGGCAGAAATCAGTATGAATTTGTGAAAGTAATATTTTTCTCTTGTTAAATGAGAATACAGTTTAAGTTCCTTTTACATGCAACAGCTCTATCAAAACAGCAATCATCCATTCATTTCTGAAGGTTTGTTCCCATATCCACCATAAACAAGTCATGCAAAAATAACAAAATTTTCTCCGTGACTTACCTTAATTCTTTTGCAGAATGCTGCATTAGAGAAATAGAAGCAAGAAAAATGTTGATCACCTTGCCATTAAAATACACAGCTCAGTTATAAAAAGTTCTGCCCGTGCAGGATTACTGACAGCACCTCTACGTTTGCCTCCTATTGAAGCATTGCAGGTGTACCCTACTGTGCCATTTAGTTACCACTCTGTTTAGAGGCTGCGACAGGTAATAAACAGCAACTACTGAGATATTCACCTCAGACATGTAGAAATTTACATCTGTTATTTCTTAACATCTGGACATTCGCATGTAGCGATGCAATACAGATGGCATTCTGTAAATAATTCTTTGATTATTATTCTTTTTTAAGATAAAATCCATTTCATATAACTGTAAGCATAGCATCAACAGATTTTTGACATTAAAACTTCATTACATTAGTTGATAAATACGGCCAGTGGAGCACAGCCAACCTTTCTCTTCATCCACAAAATAGATCAGAATCCTCTTTATTCCTCCACAGTGGCATTGGTGCTGATGCATTAGTGGTGTGGGCAGATGATACTGTGGGACACAGCAAGATATGAATTTGTAGCAAGCCAACAGCTTCAAGGTACTGACCAGGTGTAAGCTTTTAATCTGAGCAGTCACAGGGAACAATTTTACTGAATGTATACTATTTTTCTATCAGCTTTTTCTTTTTGGGGGAGATGGGGGAAGTAAATGTGTGGGGAGAGAGTAAATATTCTTAGATTTCTGTTAACTCATTAAGTGCAATGCTGAAATGGGTATGCAACATCCATGACTAAGATCCTTTGAAGGAATCAATGATGAAACACTGCTGTTGGAATTCAGCTGTTCACCCCAGCAAGTCCAGGTCTCTCTGGGAGGCTCAAGAACAAACAAGCACGTCTCAAGTGATGGTGTGTTCACTTGAGATTAATACCAAACACTTGAATCTCTCCAACTTTCTTTAAAAAAGTCTGTCTCAAGCGTTCAGAGGCTGTACAACCAGAGTGGTGGATGTTTTCCTGTGAAGAGCATCAGACCTCCAGGTCTAGGCAGCTATAACCTTGGGTACCAATTCAATCTCAAGTGGCAGCTCCACAAATTGTATTATAATGCAGTTTTAGAGGTATAGCCCAGAGGAGGCTGTTTTGGAGCCTGATACCTCCGAGAACTTGTAACACCAGACATGCAATAGTCTTTGATTACAAAACTTAAGCCACATAGCTAAGATCTCTTCTTCTGTAAGCGTGTCCATATATATCTTGTGTTATTTAGATAATTTACAAAATGGTCTGTTTCATGTCACAGGAAAACAAAATTCTTCATAGTTTCAAAGGCTTAAAACATTTTTTCCGGATTTTTTTTTTTTAAAGGTTACATCTGGTCTAAATGAATGGAAAATTATGACTAAGCATTTGGAAATTCATTGAAGACGAGACGGTCTTGGATGAAAATGTGGAAAGAAGCTGCCAATAGAAAAAAATCAAGTTTTTGGTCTCCCAACTGGTTCAGTCAGTCCAAGATGCCTTTACGGATAGGTAGTGAACAGAGCCATTGGCTAGATAGTCACAACAGACACCTGTCAGCTTAGGAAGGGACATTTTAGGACCATTGAGTCCAACCCCTCTACCACAGGCAGTGACATCTTCCATTAGATCAGGTTGCTCAAAGCCCCGTCCAACCTGAGCTTGAACATCTGTTCCAGGGCTCATAATCCTCATCATAAAAAAACCTCTTCCTTGTATCTATATATAGATGTAAGATAGACAATGTCTATGCCCCTACCCTGGTAGCTGAGGTGCCCTGAGAAGAAATTTAATGCACGCTCATTCAGAGTTCTAGGAGCTTTTAGTTCACCTTGCTTTTAATACGCCACCGCACAAAACTGCACTGGGACCTCAGATGGGAACATTAACCTCTCTAAATTTTCTTTGCTCTTTCATTAAAATAGCAAATAGGGACTTATAATGTGCTTCTACAAAGATGCTGTGCAAAAAAAGGGAATAGCCCTTGAAGTTGCAGCAATTTATTTTTTTTCAGTTGTCCATGCAGTTATCTTTCTACCTAATGCTGCTATCTCATCCAAACTTTTATCTCATAATGGCCTCTGTAGCCTTAATGTTTGAATTTTTACATTTTGAACTTCACTCCACTGTTCCAGTATTGGAACTTCTATGGAGAAAATCTGACTTAAGTTCAAAAAAAAAAAAAAAAAAAAATTATGAACGAGAGCACTTGTAATATTGATAATGCCCTTTCTCAAAGTATAATTTTGTTCAGAGTACTGAGTGAAATCAGATTGTGGCATTCCAGGTTTATTTATGCCATATGATTTTGGTATAAAGTGTACTAATTTTACTAGTAAGGAAATGTATTTCCCTCATTTCGAGGTCTCAGGCAGTTTGTAAGAATGCAAACATAGCTCAGGCAAAAATATTCAAAATTCTGTATGTTTAGATAAAGTTTTAGGCAGCTAACCTTTTAGACAACCAAGCATAGTACAGACAGTAAAAATCTACCTATGTATCAGGACAAAAAAAAATTAGCACAAGTGTCTAATTGTCAGTGCATGGGCACTCAATAATTCATGCATTTATTTCAATAACATCTGGCTGACCTACAGGTAATCTTAGAAAGATTCTTCAACTTCAGTGTAAAGATTTTCAAAGGAGAGAGAAATCCTCATATCCTTTTGCAATCTCTTTGAACAATTAAATAACCTCACACTAAGCCAAGCTGTTAACAAAACCAACACTTTTAAACATAGTATTTTTGTGAACCAGAAAAGCACTACACGGCTAAGGCAGGAGTAAAGAACACGATCAATGATTCACTGAAGTTAGCAGATGGGACTCAGTATCCACAAATCAGTTGAATCAGTAGGTGTCATTTTTGCACTGTCACTTTCTTAGAGTATAAGTGTACTTTAATCACATTTTAAATTGTTCCTGCCAAAAAAAAAAAATGGTGTATTCTTATTATGCTTACAACTAGATGACAGCATTTAAGAATTTTTTTTAGAGAAATATATAAAGCACACCTAAATTACACCGTAGATACCTCAAGCAGCTCTGAACAAGAATTATTATTTCTAGGGACTGTCAACACCTTTCCTGAGGATAACGCGTGCAGTTAAATCATGAAACTGCACAAATACCCTCCCCAGGAGGCTGAAGCACTATCACAGCCACTGGCGTAGGCTTTCTTTTGGAGGGTGAGGGATGGAGGTGGAGGGGAGAATGAAGTTACTGAAATGCTCCTGGAAGGTATGTCTTATAATTTATATCTTATTGCTTCAACTGTCTCTGACCATGTCAGTTAGCGATACAGAACAAAACAACAAAAAACGAACGGGTGTTGTACTGGGGTCTGTTCAAGGGACTGGATAATGGTAGATAATACCTCTCATGCCAGTGATGACACAGTGTTTTCAACTCAAGTGCAAGTTCCAAGGCAAATGGAGGAGGGCGGCTGCTCTCTCAAAGGCTCCTGAGGGCTTTGCTGCCAACTGTCACACTCCCTGTGGGAGCTCCTACAGCTCCCCATGGGAAATGCAGCTCCCTATGGGAAACCATATCATTTCCCCAGTAGGATCTTTTTCATCCATCAGGTAGCAAAGCTCTTAGGGAAGACTGCGGGGAGACACAGTTCCCGTCTGTTTTGTATGCCCACAGCGATCGGGATTTTTCCTCCACTGAAGGAGATCCAGCCGAGGCTGAGAAACCGGAGTGCAGATGGCAGCGAGGCAAGACGGTTGCAACAGGGGCTGGATGCGATGCAGCAGCGCAGGAATGCAGCCTGGCTAGATCTGCAGAGTGACCAAGTTACCAGCAAAAGTACTTCTAAGTCAGTGTGGCACTGGTTATCAGGGAGGTATTTCATACATCTTTGCCTGGCAGAAAGGTGTGGTCTTGTCTTCCTAGTAAGACACCCAGCAGATATCTGCTGATTTTTCAGAGGAAGCAGGTATTTGCTGCATCATCTCTGCCTTCATCCCTTCCAAACGAGATTACATTAATGTGATATACACGTGGAGCTACAGTTTATATTTATTTGTAAGCTGCAAATAGCACAGAAAGTTGTCAAGTCTTAAAAATGAAGAGGATTCTGATCTTGAACCAGTGAAAATAGTTTATGAACCTGTGCTGGTCTAAAGTGACCTCCAGATTAAAAATTAACATATTGGTTTTGACATACAGAATCCTGTATGATCTGGGAGCATATAGCACCAGCTCTTTTTCCCATCATCAGAGTGTCATAGTTTTCATCAGATAAAATGTGCACATACATGTTTCAAAGCACACCCTTTCTATTTTCAAGTTAACAACTGAAAACTAAAACACTTCGGTGGTCTCTTTTTTTGCTATGCAACATTTCAAGAAATGAAAAACCATCATCCTTTGCTGTCTTTAACACTCCCAAGATGTCACCTGGGAGGTGTAACTCACGGCAACATTACCTGTTCTCCCACCCTCTCACAGAACTCTTTCATAAACAGCATCCCCTATAATAAAGATTCTGATAGAAACCACATTTTAAAGCCTACCAATTCTAACTGAATTCTACCAAAATCCCAAGCTGATTTTGGCATCAAAATACCTTCCTACTGAGTCAGTAGGAGAGCCCAGAGAACTGCAAGGAGGCCCCTTCTGAGCAGCCACGTACCATTCCAAAGAAGCCTGGTCTGTCCTCGGGTACATGAAGCTCTGGGTACACGTTCTCCAAGAACCATTTGAAGTCCTTACATTTCAGCTTCTCTCGAAGGAGTCTCCTTTCTGTCACATCTCCATATGGTTCCTGAAAGAAAAAAAAAAAAAAAGAGAAAAGGAAAAAAAAACTATTAAAAACAAAAACCCAAACAGAACAGATGCTCTCTTTTAAATTATCTGTATACGTTATTAGGAACCGTATGCTAAAGAGATGAGTAGGACTTTTAGCCAGGAAAAATCCCCATGTTTGGGTACTGGATTTGATTTCATTATCCTTACATTTGTTAAATGTTGACAAAAAAGAATTGGAACAGTGCACGTAAAACTTTTAAAAATTCTAGAAAACAGTTCGTCTGAGAAAACTCCCTCAATCCGCAAGTAAGGAAGCCCTTGAATACAGATTGCTGGAAACTGAGAAGGTGTATTGGAAAATAAAACTTCCTTTAGCTGGATAATTGAAAATCTCAAAAGCAGTGAATGAATCTTGAGAATTTTAAATTATTCCACCATCCATTTGCAAATTACCTTTACAGACAGTTTTACACTTAACTGATGAAATTTCAAAAATCTGCTAATGTTTCCTTCTAACTTCATAGTTTTAGGGGGTTGGGAGTATGAAATCTTAAATCTCCAGAGACAAGCTTTTATTGTAGACTTTTCCCTGTCTATAGACTGGAGCAGAGTTCACATCTTTTCATGTCTGTCTTCAAAAATCTATCTTTATATTGACCAGGGACTTCAGACAGCCAGGCATGAGCTACCGTTTGGAGTCCCCAGTTTTTTACAGGTCACTTGACACACTCTTTTATCAAACTGCAAATACATTTGCATTTCTCAAAGCTGTGGAAATGTCACTGAAAACACAAAGCAGATGTAAAATAGAGGCAGAGATGCCTGCTTGAATAAACAAACAGCATGACATATTAGCTCCGAGGTCTGAACATTAATCTTGAAGTGAAACTTTATAGAAGCAAATTCTGCAGCCATAGCATCCATCATTTTTCCATTATGCTACGGAACTGAACGTTTGGGTTAGATGAAGTAAAAGGGGATGAATTCAACCGCCACAACAAGAGGCGCACAGAGTGTTACAGAAACCAGAGTGCACTGGTGGCAGCATTGATACGTGCGAAAAAACCCACACGAGTCTCAGCTTACATCCACTGTCTCACAATAAGCCAATAGGCCAAACTTCCGATACTAACACATAAATATCCTCTAAAGTTGAACTTCTGTCACCACAGACATCAGCTGCCCAGAACTTGACAAGAAAAACCGTTAGCCTTTATTGCTGTTTTCTCTTTGCATATGACAAGCAGAACCAGCATTGCCTGTGAGCTCCCATCTTCGGATACACAAACCCCACATTTCTCTCAAAGTCAGACCTCCAGTAATAAAACCTAATTGGCTTTTACAATGTTAAAGTAAAACAATTATGACAAATGCGTAGACTATAATAATCTAATTACCCAGTTTAATCCAAAGGAACATGAGATGGAAGCTAACCAAATTCAGCTTCCCCAGTGTCCTCCAACATATCTTTTAAAAGCGTAATGGTTTCAGGAGCACTTTTTTCCCCTGGCACGTCTATTGGGGTAGGCCACTCAAAACGTGTGGCCCTGCCTGGTCCCTAGGCTTTGGTCTGGCATAGCCAGAGGTGTGTGCCCAGGAGCCCACCAGAGGGCAGCTCCCCCCGTGTACAAAATCACAAAGCCATCACTCAGAAAACTTTCCTTGCAAAGGGAGATTAAGCACCTCCAGAAACAAGTAACAGCAGAGAGTGATTTCTTTTCAGACTGTATTTTGGACTTTGTGCCAGAGGTTCATGTAAGTCATTTCTAGACATTGGGAGGATTTCAGTGTTACTGTCTTCCAGCCTACACAATAAATATATCCAAGCTATGAATTTGCACACTGCTTTACTGTTCTGACCTACTCAATTTTCACAGTATTCTTCTTCTGAAAAATTTTGCAAGCAAATGATCTTGTATTTTCTTCCTCATAGAAAATAAAAATATTAACAATAAAAAAACCCACCCCAAACCAGAACTGATACTTCAAACAGTTTATTAGGAACATTTTCACCTGAGTTCCCAGGACTTATTTTAATTAATTTAATCTTTGCAATATTGATTTTGGTTTGGTTTTAATGAAATGTTGTGTAGCAGTAAATCAAACAGAAAAATCCATTTTGTCTTACATCAGTCCAAAATTTTACAATTATCATGAGACAGGTAATTTTGCTAAAGATTATTACCATGCAGTTCACTTAAAGATCTACTGTCCATTGAATCTTGTTGATTAGCATTTGTTAATTGTGTGTCTCTTCTGTAATTCTTTATTGATAGAATTCTGTGTCAGCCGTTTCATAGAAGCACAAATTTCAGGCTAAACAGCTCCTCCTTAGTTGGGTCACCTTACTTAACTTTATTCTTTCATTTATTCATTCATTCATTTAATATTGACATAATTGTGGCCTTCTTCAGGTCTTACAGAATTTCTGATTTTTTCCAAGGAATTAAAAATTAACTACATATGCACTTATTCTATGTTTTGGAAAAAAAGTTTCAGACAAAGTAAGAAATAAACATAAAAAGCACTTCATGTTAAATATTAGCTAAATTAATAGTTATTTCATTGAAAATAAATTCTATTGAAATTCCAAGAACAATGGACTTGAACTCACCAGGCGAGCATGTGGGTTTCGGTGATAATAAAGTTCTTTGTAGTCATCCATCCACACTTCAGCTGCACGCACACTATTTGCCAACGCTTTGGACCGTGAGTATGGAGCTTGTTTGGGGAAAACGTGACCTACATGTGAGCATGGGTGGATCTCAAGACTTCCTCCACACTGCCATATCTGAACAAAGAATTGACATTGTGCATCTTTAATTTGAATCTTAGCAAGCAGAATACAGTAACAATAAGCCTTTGCAAGGAAAATACCTTCTTAAGAACATCACAGCATACCATAAGCAACACACAAAATAATGTGTGTCTCATTTGATGAGATTAAATGACATGCTTGTGAACTCAGACCAAATAATTGGGAGCAACAAGGAAATAACCCCATCTCTGGTTTTATGTGGTATACAATTATCCCTTTCTTAGCTTTACCTTCTCTGAAGGCATGATAAAACATGGTCCACAATATTTCTGCAGGTCCAACTGTGGCCAGCAATTCAAGTTATATAAAGGATTATTAACAAAACAGCCATGTCTCTAGTCTGAATTAGCCATATGAATAGCCTCCCCAAAGAAACTGATGACTGATTTCTTACCAGAAACTTACTCTTGTATTCTGCAAGAAAGTTGACTTGACAAACCATGTAAGTTCAGCATATTACTGGAGAACAGTAAGTTGTGTTTCCATTTCTATATTCACCATTTCAGAAGAGAGGTACGGGGCCTGGTCATAAATTATAACTAACCTCTTTCATTGGAAAGCTGAGAAAAGAACCCAAGACCCAATGCATGAAAAGAAAAAGCAAAGTAATTCTGTAACTGACGGACCCATGGTGGTCCAGCCAAGATTAGTGAAACAACCTCTCCCATCTAAACCAACATTCCTGCTTGCTGTCAAGGAAAGCATTTGAACCTGAACGTGGAATTGGCAGAACTCACTCTGCCCTCATCCTCATGCCTCTGGCTCTCCAAGTCGGGAAATATGTGGCCCTGGAGATAAAGCCCATAAATGATCACCAAGGAGGGATACTAGACTCAGAACTCTGCAAATTTTTGTAATTAGTCTCATCTCCTTTGAAAACTGTGGACTTCTGGCAGCTCACCCGCACAGCCACTGACTTCAAGTTTGATGTAATGAAAGGAAAGCATGGCTAGATATTTTCCATTTAACGCTATGTACAATGTGGCAGACAACCTGCTTCTGACAGCTGCCTCAAACAACGTTTCTGAAATTGTCAGACGAGAGGAACGGCAGGAACTGCTGCTGCATTTGAACAGACTTGAGGAAATCACCAATAGCTCCCATAGACTTTCTGTAGATGTTTTTTTGAGAACTGGCACTTCAGTAAGCTAATTCTCCTCATGTATTGAAACATGCGTAGAGGGTGGCTCACCTTTCCTTTGTAAGAGGAGAACAAGCGAAATTAGCTGAGACGTATTTAAGGGGTAGAGAGGTTTGCTCCCTGACAAACTTCTTGTACAGCACATACATTTTAATTACATGTTATTCAAATTAACACAGCAGGAGTGAAAGCTATGAGGCAGCAAATCATACCAATTACAACAGATCAGTGATGGGACTTTTCCCATCTCGCTCCCTGGGACTTTTAGGGATCTAGAAAGTCACTAGTGATGAAAGCTTTCAGCATACCCAAGATGGATGTTGTCTTCAGACTGCTAATTTTAAGTTGCTTATCATTTCCTCTCAAATTTCTTAATTTAGTAATCAATGAATATTGTCTCCGTTGATTTGGGTTTGGATAATGTCATCAAATCTTCACATGTGACACAATACTGTGCTTAATAACAAAACTGTAAGCACTCTAATTCATATGTTTACTTTTAAAACAAACGGTTTCCTTAAAGGTATAGATTATTCTTCTATAGGGAGCACTGGATAATCTTTAATTCCTGGATTTAAAATTTTAATTTCTTGCTTTTCATGAGAGGTTTCTTTTTTCTTTTTTGTTGCTTTTTGGGGAAGCAGCTTATTTGTCACGTGAACAGAAAGATGATTAAAGGAATTCCACAACAGCTGATTTTTCAATAATTAAAATACTGCATTTCTCTAAAAGAAAACTGAAGGTTGCTAAGCAATGCTCATTAACTTCCACTTCCTTTATTAAAACATTTCAAAACTACTCATCTTCCTCTGTTATGAAAAAATTAAGTACATTTCAGCTAAACAATGCCTCAAAAATTATATATTTTTTAAAATGGAAAACACATTTCAACCTCAATATAAAATCAGGTACAAATGAAGAGCAATGAAAAGAGAGAAAAAGCAAAGTATTCACTAGAGAAACCAAAGTTGACTACGAAATGCTAAACAAGTGACTCTGGAGAACTTTCTCCCCTAAAACTTTTTGCACTCCCTTTAATGGGGAAGTACATTAGATTTCTTGTATATTTTGCATGCTCACGTGCATGAAAATATGTTTCTTTACTAGGTCTGGCAAGCTCATAGCTCATTATAAAAGTGTACTTTTTTCCTTCAGCACAAAAAGAAAACAAGGTGATGTTCATTTTTACTTTCGCTTTCATCTTGATGCATGCAGACTATGGATATTTTTTCTTTTCAGAAACAGATGGTGGCGTTATGAAAAGCTACAGTAAAAGTACAGACCAGACCTCGCCTTGGAATCCTCATCCCTGCCAGGGTCTTTGGACAACTGACCGATGGGTCAATGAACACGGAATAAGAAAAGCTCTATAAGCTCTACCACCTCCATTCTATCATTTTAGGACTCCCTGGAAGAAATAAAAAAATTAAAAAAGGATGCAACCTCCTGAACGAAGACAAGCTGCAGAAAATACTCTGTTCCTGCCCTTCTCTCTGCTGCATTTTTGCTTGTGGCTGAGCCCCCTGTGCCTGTGTCCTGTCTGGTCTGCTGGGAGCTGGGTGGGGGCATGGACCTCCCCATCTGCACGAACCCATCCCGGCTGCTCCCACTGCGAGACAGATTTCCAGATCCAGACAGAAAAGTGAAGACACCAGGCAATTGGAGACATATCATCCAGGCCCACATGCAACGAAATTTCTAAATGAAGAAAGGACTTAGTGGTAAATAGTTTTTCCTTTTTGCACATATGTGGTTTTCTCTCATGCTGTGATGGTGGGTTGAAGGGCAGACTACAGGTGTACCAAGCAGTGGTCCCCAGAAACAAACTTACATTGCAGTGCCATCAGCAGAACCAAGAGGCGGGGTGGGGGAAGTGCCTCCAGATTCCCCTCACTCCATGTAGAGGAGGGGGAAGATGAACGGGCATGTTTTCCATCCCTCAGAAAAAGGAGTTTCAATGCCCATTAATGCCCATGAAGTGAAATTTTATCCAGCCAAGTAGCATTAAGCAATTTGAAATCAAGGCACATTGACTTGATCCTGCATTCAGCACGCAGCCTCTATCTCTCTTAGTCATCATGCTTTTAGCCGAAGCTTTGTCCTTGTTGCACCTCTCAAAACTATAGAGAATTTCTTCCATTTAGAATAATCGAAATACGAGAAAGAAGAGGCTTGAGGACAAGTCCTTTCATGTCATCAGGAGAGGGTGGTATTTTCACAGATGAGAAGAACAATGAATTAGTTTTCAGTGTTTTTTAGTACCCCTGCTCCTAATTTTCAGGTCTAGCAGGTCTAGAAGCCACAGGGACAACAGAATTAACACTAATTTATCCCTCTTGACCTTGTTCAGCACCATGGGCAGCCAGAAGAACACAGTTAGGCAACTTCATAGCACTCTACTCTCTTCCATAAAAACCCTCACCACAGGAAGCGTGAGTACAAGGGCTTGAAATCAAATAGAGAAAAGCACGTTGTGCACAATTTTGATCCAAATGCCTAGATCCTACTGGCAATCTGCACTAGTAAAATTAACACGCGCTGGCATATTCACTGGCCATTGCACAGTCCGTCCTGCAAAACCTTTGGCCTCCCAGAAGGGAGCAGCTCAATCCACACACAGAAATACAAATATGACCATAAAACACACCTGATGATGAGCAAAAAACCCAAGGAAAATTCAGGATACCAAGTTGTGAACTCCCTGCAAGCCAAAGATGTCCCTGCAGCCTATGTCTTACATCACCACTGGATTGTTTCAGCAAGCTAAGGGTGATATAGGGCAAAGCACAGGCAGCCAGTGCCCAGTGGGAATCAGCAGCAGCGGAGGTAACAGCAGAGTTGAGGAGGACAAGACTGTTTTGCTCGTCAGCCTGGACTGCCTTGTATCTCCTCTCTCTTCCCCTACCATAAATCCTTTTCATTCCAGTTATCTATCTGCCTCACACCTGAGCACTGGTCCGGCCCTCCTCCGGTGGGGTACAGCTCTACAGTTCCTGGAGATTTTCCCCATCACCTTTTATAACCTTTTCACAAACTTTTCCTGAAGTGAAACAGAATAAAGCCTTAAGGAAGTGGTGCAGGGGCTGGCTTGTCCCGCCCCACTCATAACTGCCACCAGCTGCCTCCTGCTCACTGCAGTGAGGGCTCCAGTCACATTAGAGAATTATAAATGTTCCTTCCCAACAATCCTCTTCAAGGCACAGAATGTAAACTTCATCTGCTAATATCACACCATTGCTTACATTTTATACTGGCACTCAAAACAAAGACATGTTTTTAAAAATTGTTTTAAAATGGCTATTTGGAAGGAAAATCCAGCTATAACAAAGTGCGAAAACAAAGAAAGGAGATTCATATAAAAATCTCCCAAAATATTCTCTTCTTAATACTCGCTTACATTCCAGCTATCTCATTAAGTAAAAGGACATGAAGAAAGAAATAACACACTTATTTTTATTCTCAGGAAAAAAAAAAAAACTTTTAATTGAGCCACTTACCCTAAATGAGAATTCAAGGTTTTCTCCTCCCCAGACTTCCATCCCTGTGTCATATGAACCAAGATAATCAAAATACTTCTTGCTCACAGAAAATAAGCCACCTGCCATGGTTGGAGACCTACGAAAGAGAATAGTGACTCTCAATTGAATAAAAAGCAAAAAATATGAATTAAAAAACCAATGCAACAGATAATTGAAAATAAAAATATATTGTATTTTTTATCTCAGCCTTTTCTGAATACAAAGTAACAGTCAGCCATTAATCGGTTATCACCAGGCCATTTAAATTTAATTATATAGTAAAAAAAAGCCTATCTGAAACAAGCTTCAGAATGTATTAAAATAAAAATAACAATGAAATCAGAGAAGATAAACATTGTGTTAATACAAATTTTTGGAATCACAGTGTCTTTGTGAGCGACAATAAACGACTAGTTTCTTACCTTCACATAGCAGAACATAAACTTTTTTGTGGCAGAATTATGTCAGCTCTGAAATTCCAAGTGCAGTGTCCTCATATGTTTTACTTAAGTAATAAGCAAACAAATATTTGTGCTTAATTAATAACATTCCTGATCCCATTAACATCACGTGGAAAAACTCTCAGACATCAACTGAGCAGCATTAGTAAATATAGCCCCTAAAGAGACTTTTTTCTTTCTAAGAAGATCTGCCCTTCTGTATTTTCAAAAATTTTTTACTGCATTCAGGAAAAAAGAATAAAAATCGGGGATCAAGACCAGATTCTCATTGAAGACCACAAGGCCCAGAGCAACAGTGCATTTCAGGGATGTACTGTCAGTAGGTTAGTGTATGCACATATATATATACTTGTATTTCTTCAATATTGTTCTTATTGTTTACAGTCTTAGAAAATGACCCTCTTTAAAGTGCCAAGCATATAAAGGTGGCTGGAACTAAATTCAGCTGACACTTTATGAATTTTACTAAATTGCTGTTGAGGTAAATATTAAGAAATGCTAGGTGCAGTGATCAGTTAGTCTTAATCTGTCAGAACTAATTTTACTAGCCATCTTTTTGAAGAAACACTGTCTTACACTGTCATATGTTGTTTCAAAGAATGGAATGAGATGAAGTGAGACAGAAGGGAAAAAACCCAAACTCCATGAGCAGTCAAGCTCTCCTGTCTCACTCCAGATCTTGTCTTTCCAAACGCAGCTGTCAGTGACACCACTCCCAGCAGTGCTGCTTTCTCCAGACACTTGCTGAGCTTAGTGTCCTCAGGCTATTGTGAAGCTTTATCCCTCATCGTTTTCCCCTTGGCATGCCAAAGACAATTCTTGTCGTGGAGAAGAAAAGCATCATGTTTAAACTTAAGGCTTTAAAAACATTTACTCCATTGTGATTTTAAGGAGGACGTGGATGAATATATGCTGAGAAGGACTAAATTACTGCCTCACTTTTCCCATTTGAAAGAAAAAAAAAGTTCTCTCAGTTGAGGATAAGTTCATTAATGTTTGTGAAGTACTGGGTAATATTATCAGGATAAGCGGCCTAGAAAAGACCGAGAAAAATTAATCATTCTGTATTTGTTGTAGTCCATAAGATAACACATTATAAATAAAAGCAGGGATTTATAAAATCCTGATGTTAAAAATGCCCCACAGTTGCTTCATTTCTTACAATACACTGCTGAAATACAGCAACTTTCAAAGCTGAACACAGCAGACTCTCAACTACCAGGATTTTGCCTACAGTGTCCATTTTCCAGATGTATTGTTTGTACTCTTACCTTACCTCTCCTAAAAATACAACACGGAGTGACAAATAATACCGACTGACTGCAAGTCATCTTAAAGTAAAACAAAACTAAAACCCACAAGGAAGACTTCCACATGAGCTCCTGTGAGTTAGCCCTTGATAGAAACTCTGGTGGGTAGAGCTGTATCATTTCCTCCCAATAAAGAACCAGCAAACTGCTTCACCATTGAAAACATCACAAGGAGCCACCACTGTTGCTACAGCACAGATGGAGTCTTCAAAACTACTTTTGCCTTCTTACTGATTGATTCCCCCCCCCCCGCCACTATTTGCTTTCACAGAGGGCATCCTTCAGTATTAGTTACCAGTTACAATCTTTCTATGTGCTGATAAGTGTCTATGGGAGTTTGCCTGCAAAAGTCAAGAAACCGCTTGTGCAATAAGGATTCCATATGGAAGATTACACAGGAATTTTAGCTTTTAGAGAAATATTTTTCCAGGACCACGGTGCACAGGAGCTCTTTTGGAAAAAAGGGGAACTAAACTAAATACACATTTTTTAGTAATATGCTCATTTCCCAAATATTTTTCAGACTCTGGCATTTCTAAGTGAAATCAAAAACACTTGTAACGTTCAGAGTTTCATAAGATGCGTAAAAATTAACCTGATCACATCCGTCTTGGACTTCCTCCGGTTTTGTTCTCTTTCAGGAATAGTATGCCAAGTGAAGACGAGTCTCCAGTCAAATCCACCAATCTGTGGCTCGCCAGCATTTCCCAAGTACTCAAATGTATTCCAATCAATAACATCAATAACGGGACAGATGACAGCTGTTTCTTCTTCCGCAATCCTAATATGTTTTTAAAAGAAAAGGGAGACTTCCATTAGAAACTCCTCTCAAAAACTAGAACTGTCAAGAACAGAGAACCCTTACAGATACCAAACATGAAGTTTTTCTCCTTTTCAATTCATGCTGCAATACAAGGAAAGCAATTTCTTGCTAGGGATGCATCAGAATGGACTCAGTTGTAGGCACCTGGTAAGCATCAATCTTCCTGGACAGTGGAAGCAAGGTATGCCAGATGGCCCAAGATAACACACTGAGCATCTGGCTTGGATGCCACAGCCAGCACCACATTCTCAACAAAAATGTCTATTTTGTTTTGTACAGGTAACTGTCTTTAAGATACTAAGAGAGCAGCATGATTGTATAGTTCTGCAAAGATGAATAATAAATTAGCTAGCCTCTTGGCCCTTAAAGTCATGGTTGTTCTTGCAACTGTGATCATCTGCAAAAAGTTATACTGAGCACTACAACAGTAACTCAAAAAGCAGCCATGAGCTTAAAGAAAACAACCATGCAACATCTCCACCAGTGAAACCTACATGAAGGAGGCCTCCAGAAACCCCAGCAACATAGCAGATAAAAAGGAGAAACAAGATAGTACAGCAGAATGACATACCTATCAGCAAGGCTGATCTAAAGATAGTTAAGATCTTAATCATACTAAGAAGAGCTTACAACATTTCTTGCAGGTCTACTTCTGCAAGGAGATAAACCCCTTCCATTTCTCAATACTGTGCAAGGTTTTCTGGATTCCCTTTCAAAAGCATTTGCCTTTAAAAAAGGCAGTGGGATCCTTTGCCTTCACCTCAACTTCTGGAAATGTCTCTTTCAGTACTAGGAGAGATCAACTTCAAGTGTGCAAACTCAAGCTAAAGTCCTTCTCCTAAATCAATCTATAGCAATCCGCTCTACACTGGTCTTAGACATCTCCCGTTAGTTCAGTGAAACCAAGTGACTTTTTTGACTTTAAGATGCTGGTACTTGTTCTAGTCCTGCATCTTCCAGAGAAGGAAAACTGAACATGTTACATTGCCAATCAAGGAAGAGATGTGATGTTATCTGTCATTTGAGGGGAGCTGGTTCCTCATGGGATTGTTAAGCTTAAAACCTGCAGGCTGACCAAGGGGCTCTGGCTCTAAAATTAGAGCAATTTCTCGTGGTTAAATGCAACAGAACAGCAGCATTTCCAAAGAAGTATTGACCGAGCTGAGAAAGACTTCCTTAAGTATGAAATGGTCTCTTGTTGCTGGAGGGAAGATGCAACACAGCTGTTTTCTTCTTTATGATCTCCCATTGAAATCCTGTTTGCTTGGGCTTATACAAATATTGCTATCTCCTGTCTCACTTGCGTAAAGCTTATGTACAAAGCAACGAGAATGATACGTACACAGAGGAATAAAAATCCCAATAAAATGTAAAAATGCTTTGTTGCTCCTATAAAGGAAAAGGAGTAAAAATTAGGTAGCTGGCATGTGATTTCAGTTATGAAATGAATCATGTAAATGAAAAGCCATCACCTTTTCCATAAATTAATTCTTAACTTGATGGTACAAGGCACAGGCAGCTTACAAATACAACTTTGTTTGCATTGCAAAGTGCTAACACTGTTGTATTGCTCCCATATGTTTGAGTCAGATACACCAAGCAGACATCCCCTTAGACATGAGGTCTGCGTCTGCAGCAAGAAGAGCAAAAATTCCAAGACATGTCCAGGGCTAACTTTTTACAGAAGAGATCTATTACACTTAAAATTATCCCAATCCTTCCTCAAGATTGCCATCTAGTGGTTTGCTGAAGAAGTGAAGAAATTACAGAATCTTCTCCACAGTTATGTACTGCTCCTTCAGAGGACAGTCATTAAAACTAAGCTTGCTCTTTTATTTTTACCCTTTTTCCTTTCTTCACACAATCTATACTGTTCATAGTTAACTGGAATATACTCGCTGTGAAACTTAGAAGTGGGTTAAATATGACAATTTTAAGGAAAGAAAAATTAAAATATTATTCCAGATACATTTTCAAATGGACGTGGGGAGCTTGAGAACACAAGTTCCACTAGGAATCAGGAATACTTGCACACATCAAGATAGCATGTGCTCTCTCTCCAGTTTGCACAGGGCTGTTTTTTCTGGTCCTTCTCTGAAGTCTACAGCACCTGGTGGGAATCTTCATAGGATGCAAATCAAACCACTGACCTTGAGGAAAGGATTTTTTTTTTTAAATTATGTTTTAAAGAGAGCTGGTTTTCTATATACAATATCTAGGAGGTCTGATTCAGGTACTGTATCTATCAGTACCTGCTAATGGCATGCAATGAGATAAAGATGTAAGCTGTCAGCAAGAGAGGCAAAAGCAATACACCCTCATGCATGCGATGTGGGGGCCGCAGGGTGCTATGGTAAGATGTACCAGTGGCTGAACCAACACTAGGAAAAGTGCATATATGGCTGCTGACTACATGTGGGTGAGGCTTCAAGAATATCATAAATATTCTAAGTTGTAATAGAGAGTATTTTGGGTTTTCATGGTTTTTTGTTGGTTTTTTTTTTGTTTCTTTGTTTTTAGATTTTTTTTAACTAATGGAAGTTTTCTGAACTGCTCCACAAATCTGCAGTATAGTTGAAAAACTACATAGCTGTAAAGTACAGTGTCCCAGGAGAGATGGTGTCCAATAAAAGTCAGTGCTGACAAAACATTAACTCCTCCCTATCCTACCCTATGATGCTTTATATCAGAACCAGTTTGGAAAGGTGGATTTGCTCAGGACTAGGAAGACAGAATTTATTGATTTCTATTCTAATATGCTTATGTGCACGTTGCCCTGCAATTGGGGATGTCTCAGGGCATGCATCTTTCTAGACCTTCTTCTCATCCACCACCAAGGCTGACAGAAGGTAGGAAATTACTTTTCCAAGGTAGTTTCAAAGCTGGGGGAGGATTCCTCTTCCTGAAAATAAAAGAAAACAAAAAATCCACCTCCTGATCTTCCACACTTCCATTCACTACCCCACTGCCAGGAGACAAACCCTCGGCAGGGCCTCAGGGACCAGGCTGCAGTAACCTTTGGTAAATGTCTGCAAAGTCATTTTTCTACTGCAGAAGCGTGCCAAACTGTCTCTTCTGCAACGGGAGAGAAAACCAGCCCAGAGTGTAACCTCACCTTGCCAGCAGTGGCTCCAGCCAGCCCTCATGGCATTCGCAGTGGCAGTCCAGGAATGTCAGGATGTCCCCTTTGGCCACAGACGCCCCCAGCAGCCGGGCTCGAACCAGCCCCTCTCGCTTGTTTGCACGGATAAGACGCACCTTGCGTAAGCCAGCCACATAGTTTTCCAAAGCCTCCTTTAAATGTTCTGTAACAAAACAAAACAAAAAAAAAAAAAAAAGGAAGAATATACTTCTGGAACAATTGGTTTACATCATGCTACAGAAAGCTCTTTTTTTCAGCAGCGTATTACTTAAAGCAGTGCCTTAAAGATACCATCATTTTGAATTCTTATTCTGCTATACTGTCCATGTTACTAAAGGACAAGGAAAAAGCGCAGAACTTGGATGGACACAAATTATGGTTACTTTTAAGAAATTGAATGCTTCATATTTGCCTCTAATTCATTTCCAAACTGTTAAGTGAGTCCCAAACATTACTCAAAACTTTTTCCATGTAAATGTTTTATTCTTAACAAAATTCATGTCTGGTGGAAAAAGCCAGCATTGTTGTGTGTCCCATAATTCAAATGAAAACAGATAACCAGGTAACTCCTTACTGTACCTTACAACAAGGAAAGCCTGGAGCAATCAAAACTTGCTCAAATTAGGGGATCTGAAATGTTCCAACCGTAGTTATCCAGACCGTAGTTAACTATATGTAGAAGTACTCATGTCACAACACAGCAAATGTGCTTCCCCATTTTAAACTAAATTTGGTCCAGAACTCAAAATTTTCACTGGCACACTACAAAAAAACCCACGTTCTCCAATTAGATGCCTATATTGTGCAATTTTATGGTATGTTACCCAAACAGCATATCTTTTCCTCCTGTGACTGCCTGACCATAAAACCCCACCAACAATCAGCATCATTTAGAATTATTCTTCCGACCTTTGTCACTGTAATCGTCTACAAGGATGATTTCTTCCAAAAGTATATCTGGAGATGTCTCAAGAACACTATGAACAGTTCGCAGAAGCGTTGACCAAGCCTCATTATAAAAAGCTATCACAACAGAGGTCTTCGGCAGGCTGTAATAATCATACTTCTTCTCTCT
This sequence comes from Limosa lapponica baueri, assembly GCA_002844005.1. Lineage (NCBI taxonomy): Eukaryota > Metazoa > Chordata > Aves > Charadriiformes > Scolopacidae > Limosa > Limosa lapponica. The sequence continues at coordinate 738,325 of KZ505645.1, read as the reverse complement.
GCATCTGTAAAGGAGAGGATTATATTTAGCACAAGTGCAAAAGCATTTGTTAATTTTCAGAAAACTATTCTCAAATGAAGAGTTTACATGCTACTTACTAACTGTAAACAAGAATAATAAAGCATCTTAAAGGAACTGTGCGTACACAGAAAAGTCACACAAACACTTTCAGGAAGCTGGTATTTCAGAAGTCCCATGTCCACAGCATTATGACTAAAATTCTGCAACCTCAAAAAAATGTTTAAAAAGAAAAATGATAGGAGGTTTTCTGGGCTGGTGTATGTGCAGTAGCTGTCTGCACAAAATTACCCCAAGTAGAAGAAAAAGCAATTGCCAAAACATGCCTCTGATTAAAGAAAGAAAGAAAAAAAAAGAAGAAATATGAAACCCAAGTGTGGTAAAAACAGTAGCATAAATTTCTGATAACTTGTGCTTTGGAAAATAAAACAAGTGCTAGACAGTAAAAAGATAACTGTGAAGGAACAGCAATATATAAAAAGAAAAAAAAAACAGCCAAACAGCTACAGAACTGAGATGTATGCACACTGAGCAGAATTTGGGAAGCCCACAGAACTGCCAAGATATAATACTGAAATCCACAAAAAACACAGACAGACATAGAAATGCATGGTTTTGGCTCTATGGAGAGCCAGGAAGTTTGCAAACCTTTGGATTAAGCTCCAGAATGTATGTGCTATAAATATATATATATGAACTTCCCCAAATGAGTGTAAGGATGCCAAGAAACTTCCAGCTGAGCCAAATGTGTAAATTGTTAAAGATTCCCCTGGTCTGAAAGAATTTAAAAATAATGCCAGTATTTATTATCATTCCTCCCCTTTTCTTATATCATTCTGTACGAGCAGTTTTGTGAGAAACCAACAGAAATGGTTTAGAGATCTTTGAATTTTCTTATGCCTCCAGCGTACTGCCTGGCATCACCAGGGCTTGTACAAGGCAGAAGGACATACTTCAGCTTCTGTAGACTACTGGATCACGACAGATACCAAAGCAGGTAGGACATCCCTCCTATCAAAACAGAACAGCAGCAAGTTCTCCAAACCCTACACTGCTGGGAGCTGGCGATGGAAACCAGAACTGCTCAACCGAAAACGTGACAGCAAAATCCCTTAGGTGAATTCAGGAGAACTGAAGTTCTTATGAACACCCAGACAGTGACATCAGGAGAAAACTGTATTCCTATAGCACACTGAGAATATATTTACTGATCAATTAATGCTGCTGTTAGCAATAAAAATTACTTCCTCTCGGTTTCTTTAAAGATTAGGCAATTTTTTTAAGATCTGTGGTATAGAAAGAAAGAAAGAAAAAAAAGTCTGAATCTGAATATTCCTAAAATTAAAATTCTTATAAAGAAAAAAAAAGTCTGTAGAGTACTTTAGTAATAAATATCTGAAAATGAGAAGGCAATGAGGAGAAACGACACTTGGGCAGAGGAGGCACACAGAAGGGTACTTCTCAAACATGAAAGGAATGCTCTGCAACAACATCCATTGTATATGATGTGTATGCATGCATACACACAAAGATATACGTAGACAGGTAGATACACAATACACATGCACACTTATACAGTGAAGTACAAAAATGTCCATCTAGGCTGTAACTTGTCCTGAGGCAAACAGGAGCATTAACAGAGAACTGCCTCGCACCATCGGCTGGTGACAGAAGTGATTTATTTTGCCAAATGTTTATGTAGTAAAACACGAAAAAGGAGTGACATTTTAATTAACTCTTAAGAAAAGGAGCAGAAAAACCTACTGTATGAATCCAATTATAGGAATACATATTTACTTTAACCTATTGAAAAACTTTTATGCTTAGCACTGCCAGGAAAAAATTCTTCTTCTATATCACAGTCGCTTGCACCAGGTAATTTCGGTTCATTTCTTGATGGAAATGGGATCTTTACCTAACTATTTTGGAAAACTGAATGAAAAAAGAAGTAAATAGAAAACCTCCAGGAAAGCTTTCTCTGGAAAACATATCAGAAAGATTCACGGAAGAGTAATGTTGTATTCCATTCTTTGAAAAAGGAAATCCAAGAAGTCTAAAGACGCTTATAAGCCTAATTATAGATTAAAGACTTCAATGGATTTGCCCGAAAATTACATGCTGGAGACAGGAAACATGATTTGGCGCAGAGCAAGGCAGTCCCCAAACTGTTTGTGATTCACTGTGCGTTGCTGCCTCCTTCGATGAGCATACCCTGCCCTGCGGGAAAAGGTCAGCCTCCTACGAGACATACCAGAGCACACGTTTCTTAGGTTTCCGAAGTCAAGAAAAAGGCCAGAACTATAAAGGGCGTTTTATTTACTAGCTCCGTGGTGGAAGGCAGCACGCAAGTGCAGAGAAGCGACTCGCCAAGCAGCAGGGCAGGCTGCTGGCCTGGCTGCCCCAAGTGGTGCCCGGATCCCCTGCAGCCCCCATCCCCAAAACAGCCCAGTTGGACAAGGCTGAGAACCCGCCAAAGAAGGAAACCATCTCTCAACATGCACATTGAAATACACAGAGCACAACTGGAAGCTTAGCTTTTTAGTATGTTAAGTTTATTTAGGGCAAAATTAATCATCACATATAGACCAACTAAAATTTTGAAACTTTTAAATAATTAGAGAAAAATAAATTAATTCAACTTCTATGCAGATTCACATGCCTATCTCAGAAATTATTTCCCAGACATGTATTCCTTACTAGATTACTACAAGAGCTCAGCTGTTAGCAGTGTCAAGTATTGTTGATGAAATGAAGCATAATTTTCCATATCTTTCTGTTTTGAAAGAAATTTCAAAGAGCTTTGCTCAGTCTTCAAAAATAATCCCACCAGGGAGATTACAAACCTAAAATGTTCAAACATTGGAAAAATAATAGTGTAAGAAAGTCAAAAAAAAAAAAAAAAAGAATCCCTGAAATGGAAATGCTTAGAAGTGTTGTTGAATAACAATTAAGCAGCATGCATATGGAAACTAACACTACCACTTCGCAAGACACACAAGCTTCAAAAAAACCTCACTACAATTATGAAACCTGACTTAAAGCCCAGTGATTGTAACTCAGCTTTTTCCATTTCCATTTCCCAACTCCTATTTACAACAGAAGCACCTCAGCAATGCATCTTCTGTATTCACCTTTGCAAACTTCAGGATGTATTTTTATTCTCTGCGTGTCACCCAAGTATCCAAGCTGCTACTTTCCAAGTGAATAATTTCACTCCTACTTTGGGTTCTTCAGAAAAACAAACACATATCAGTTACAGCATGTAATTAATACGACAGGGAGGATACAAACTGGTGACAGCAGTCAAAATATATGTTTTTGCAGATACTGGGAATGTATATTTATAATGCCTATACTGCAAGCTGCTTTCGGCTTCTGACTAAGGCACTTTTTAGTGCCACCCTAAAATGCGTAACACCATCCTTTCCCAATATAGGGGATCATGTTAAGACAAGACTAATTGCATCTCACGCTAGCCACCTAAAAGCTAGGTGCTAACTTTGAGCTAATCATCTGAAATCTGCACGTCCGTAAAGACAAATCCAGAAGCGATTCACCTCACTCTCCTTAAGACACTCTCCTTAATCTAGCACAAACAGACTTCTCCCTTGTCTACAGAGGTTTAACTACGGAGCAGACGTTTAACTTTTCTATAGCTAAAGTTAAGTGACAGGAAACTACCTATAGTCCATACTATAAGCTGCCTGACATATCACCTTGAACCTTGTTATCATAACTAAATGCAGAAGCACTGTCATTTGAAGTCCGTCATATTCCTTCACTATTCTCCTTATCTTATTCAACCACATGAAGTTCAGTATTTATATAGATAATAATTACATATATTAAAAAAAATAAAACCTCAACACAAGTTAAATATGTGTGCATGTTGAGTGGGTTCCTTTTCTTCAGAAAAGTACACATATTTCGAGTCAAGCTGATTTTGGAAAAAGTTACCAGATACCAGGATCACTCACTGAGGAAAAATCCATTGCCACCGTATGTGAGCAGCCTTTTTGAAGCCAACAAACCAAAGATACATTTTAAATAGCACTTGGATTTCACTGAAAAACACTGATATATATAATGGATAACAACCACAATGGGTAACGCAACGCAAACTCTGTCCTCAGCCTCTGACGGCTCCTGTTCTCTGCAGCCCCACTGGAAAACGCACAAGCAGAGTCTTTGTGCACAGCAGAGTTGCACCCAGAGAGAACGCAGCCGGGACTGCCCCATACCACCTCCCAGGGAGCGGCCTGGGATGCTGCCCTGCTGCAGCATCAGCCTGCTTCTGCACCTCCTTGGTTTCCCTCAGGCACCCTCTGCCACACTGGGTGGATGTTCCAAGGATCCTCCTGCTTGATCACTGTGGCTTAAAAGACAGGTATAAAACAAGAAACGCCAAAAGATACAGCTTTTGTTTATCAATTTATAATAAATGTCTACATTTTAAAAATCCTAATTGTATTCAGCCATGAATCTTGACATTCCTGGACACAAATGAGAGAGAGAATAATGCTGTGCCTGAGCACATACTCAAAACCAAGTTCACTATGTACCATCTTTCCTGGATCTTTCACTACAGCACCTACTCAAACATCTGCCTCCACAAAGTGCAAACTGAAGCAAAGGACATAAAGGGGTATCATCATATACATCCACGTTCCTGTGGGGTTTTGGGTTTATGTTTTTACACTGCACTTGCAACTCACAGTCTAACCAAGACTATACGGCTGGCAAGTTTCATAATTTAAGTTTGGAATCTACTACACTACAAAATTTGTTAGCAAGTTTTACAATAGGTTATTTATTAGAAACTAAGGAGACATCAGTCAGGAAATGCCTAAACAAAATTAAATGGGCTATTTTAGAGAACATTTTCGTCAATTAATGTAATCACTCTATTTATTTCATTGTAAGGAGCTGTTTCTGTCTTAGAGATGTGTATCAATACACAGGGAGAGACAGCATGAATGTGTGTGCCCCGGGCATGCTGCCATGGCTTAATTAGGAATGGTTGCTGACATACTTTTATGTAAGACTTCTACCACAACTGCAACAGCAATACGGCAAGGGAAAACACACTTTCAATCTCCAAATTTTATGTTCTAGATGCCAAGTTACACGTATTTTAAGAAAAAATGTGAAATGTTCTGTGAGTTTTCAAAGATTTGTTAAGAATACTATTGGTGCAAATTCTTTCACAGTTTCTAAAGGTATACTTCTCTTTTAGAAATAACGTACTGGAACATTTTTACTGGAAAAAAGGATGTGTTGAAAATCAAGATGTAAAAATTATTCTCAGCAATCCACAAAACCAAAATTGTTCTAGAGTACTGAAATTTTTAAGTTTTGAAGTTTCATTTTGAATGCCTGAAAATACAGAAGGTTCAAGATTCTGCAGCTTCTCTCAGGAAGTTCAAAACAGCACATATCACTGCTATATCTGATTTAACATGATTTATGTGACTACGATATGTGACATTGCCACATAGGCACTATCATGGCATCACGTAGCAAACATTGTCAGGATCTTGCTTCACATTGGGTTGCACGCTGTGGGCTAGGAACAAGGCTTAATAGGTTTGTTAATGGTGGGTGGTGGACATGCTGACTCACACCACCACCTCCTTTTCTCTTCCTAATTTCACAGAATCATAGAATGGTTAGAATTGGAAGGGACCTTAAAGATCATCTAGTTCCAACTCCCCTGCCACGGGCAGGGACA